>JAWNPY010000242.1:0-12812 GCA_035078625.1 Scaptodrosophila scaptomyzoidea
GAGCAAGAGAGAAGGAGAGCGCCCTAGACTGAAATTGAACTGAAACTGAGGCGGTAGCGGTAGCAGCTCCTGTAAATAATAAAATAACACAAGAATAAAACAAAACAAAAAGAAAGAAAAACTAAAAAACAAATTTTACACTTGCCAAACTTTAAATACTCTTTTAAATTAATTTAATTGAAACAATTGTTTAATTTTTTTCATATTAACTCAAAGTTTATCAAGTTATTTTTGTAAATATTTTTGTTTAAATTTTGAATTTAATCTTTTATTTTTTTTAATTATATTTCTGAAAATTAACTTGATAAATTTCAATTAATTGAATCAATATCAACACTTTAATTGTTTCCCCATATTTAAAATTGATAAGTAGTCAATTAATTTAATTTGAATTAATGATTAAGGATAAAGCAAATGCAACTCTGCGTATATACTTCTTAGCATACTTTTCATAGTTACTTCAATATTATTCAATATCAATAGGAATTTTTTTATAAGAATTTTCTAGGAGCTGCTTTTAAATAAACAATTATAAAATAATTACAAGGATGCTGTAAAAAGAATATTAATATTTTCAGAGCTTTAATATCCAATAGATCAAGACCCAAAATTACCAGATTTTAATTTAAGAAAAAGTATCTCTCTCTCTTCTATATATTTTAAACTAATTACAACTAAAAAGCTACTTACAAATGGGCTAATTTAAAACAAAACAAGACAAAAAAATTTATGTAGTATTTTCGTTTAATTTCACACATTTTTTTTTTTGTTCTACACAAATTTGATATTTTTGTGGCATTATCGAGGTGAACACAAACGAGAAAAGAGCCAACGCAGCCGAAAAAAAAAATTTATTATAACAAGTTATTAATCATATACAAAATTATTAACAATTTGATGACGTGCAAAAATGGGAAATCCAGTGTGGTTTGTTTTTTGGTTTTTTATGCTTTGGATTGTATCATTTTTTGTTGCATTCATTGGCGCTTTTTGCTACATTTTCATGTATATGTTTTCACAATGTTTTTCGGGTTTTGGGGTAAGTTTTTGCCTCTCTCCCCACACTCTCTTAATCTCTGTCTCTCTCTCTCTCTCTTTTTCTGCCTCTCTTTATTTTATTTAGGGTACAAACAGTTTCCTACTCAAATGCGTGGAGTTCCCCGGGTACTGTGCGGCCTCAATGATAAATTGTAGATCCCTGTTCTAAATTGGAAATGATGTGAAAAAGACACGTTTTTAATACTAAATTCAAATGTATAAAGAGTAAATAGATATCGAAATAAATCACTGATAAATTAAGAATGAATTTTAATTTGCACTCTTATTATTACTCTGTATTATTATGATTACAATTTATATTTTTTGTTGTTTTGTTTTGGCTTGTTTTTATTTTACTTTTATTTTGCAAAAAAAAAAAAAAATCTGAAAATTTTGTTTGGAATCTCGCCAAATCGGAAAATAAGAAAATTTTCATCTAAAAATAAAAATTAGTCTGCCTGGCTCCGCCGCCGCATGTAGAAAATCTTTAAAGCTTTATGCTTTTACTTTGTATCTATAGATCTTTATAGATACATACATAAATATATATAAGTACTTATATATTTATAGATATATGTATAGATAATTATGTATATATACAGTCAAATTGCGTTATAATGATAAAAAAAATTAATGCTTTCATTTCATGTAAACATTTTGTTTATTATAATAAATTGTAAAAAACAAAATAAAAAAAAAGTTAAGAACATTTTTCTAAATCTTCTCGAAGGGAAAATAGAGATTTTGTGGCCTTTTAAATTTTTTTTCAAGTCATTTTTCCTAGTTTTAAATAAGACCTCTGGAAAGGAAGAAGCAAATATTTGACTTTAATTTTATTTTTCTTAATAAGATAAAGGCTCAAATTATCAGACTTCAGGGATTAAAAAAATATTATCTTATACCTTGCCTTATTTATTTATTTATCATATATTCTCAAAATATATTCTCATTAATGCTTGACTCATAAAATCTAAATTTCTTTCTTAATTAAACCATTTAAAAGAAGCTTTTAATATTCCTTTTCATATTATTAAAAATATAAATTTTTAGTTGATTGTATTTTATTTTTATTTCTGGCTTTCTTATTAAAAACTTTTTAATCCAAGCCCAATAAAGTTTTGATGATTTTTATCAAAGAAAATAAAATTTAATTAGTTTAATTTAATTTTTTTTTACACATTGTCGTTTATAAAGTTTATAAATGCAAATTTTCAATTCAATTAGTTACATTTTTAAACTATGATTGAGCAGAATTAAGTGCCAAAGTTTTCTTTACCAAAGTCTGACTGTAAAATAAAATTAATTATGCCCAAAGTTTAATAATAATAATTCTTTATGCTAAACTTTTTTATTTACTTTTTCTCTTTTTTTTTGATTATACATATATATACTATATTTGTATGTATATACTTTTTTTTGCCAACTTATCAACTGAGAAACCTTATCGAGATAAGCTTATCAATCGGTGTTGGTTGTGTTATATTTGTATTTATATTGCCACCTGCTCAAATGACGTAAGATTCTTTAGAGAACAAAGATCCCAAAGTTAACCTAGACAAGATTCCGAATAGATTTATGAAATACAAAAACATTAATTGTTTGATTTACCTAAATAAAATTTTTTAAATTATTGTTTATTAATATTGAGTCAATTTTGAGTTGATTCTTACCGAAGGATTAGCAAGGGATCTTTGACAACTTCTGTTTGGGGTCAAATTTTAATATTTAGAAAGAAAATATTTAAGGTACTAGTACCATGTTTTTTAAAACAAATTTTAAAAATAGATAATAAAATGCAATAATTTTGAATTTCTTATATGTTATTGCTAATATCTCAAACCATATAAAAAAATAACTGGAGTTTAAGATAAGTCCCGTTAGTTTTTGTTCATGTAGTCAAACTTGAAACTAAGGTTTGGGTGGCCGGCTACGCCTACAGGCTGCTGTAGTCCTCCGATTTAGCTGACATTTTCACACAATATTCTAATCACCTCCCGCTATTACCCGAACTAGGATCTTTTAAAAATTTTATTTATTACGTATTTTTTTTTTAAATTTACGACAAAAAATTGGGAATTTTGAATTTTTTCTTTTGGAAATTCGGCATTTTTTTAATTTTACAGTTACAAAAAATATCCTAGTTCGGGTCATAGCGGCAAGCTTCCTTAATAAAAACCAATTTGAATTTTTCAATTCGGATAATCACAGCAGCCTGTAGGCGTACTCCGCCACCCAAGCCTTTTTTTTCTTGGTTTCAATTTGGTTTACATAAATCAATGACTAACGGTACTCGAATTAAACGAAAGTTATTTTTTTTTGTATAGTTTGAGATGTTAGCTATAACATATAAAAAATTCAAAACAATTGCATTTCATTTTTTATTTTTAAATTTGGTTCACCTCTTTAGATAAATACTTTAAGATCTCTTGGTGAATATCTTCAAGCTTTATTAATTAATTATGGCTACATAATTTCAAATCAGAGTTTTCCTCTATCCTAAAAGCAACCCTCGTTTACACCCACCCACACACACACACACAAATAAATAAATAAAAACACCCATAAAATGTCTATGAAAATATATGCATATCTCATTGTTTGCTGTTGTTGTTGACGGGTGTTGTTCTGTGTTGTGTTCATTTGGCCAAATTAATTATGAAGTTAATTACGTGAAATTCCAGAAAAAAATAAACCAAAAATACTACAAAAAAAAAAAAAATAAATAAACTTTGGTTCATCAAAAAGGGCACTTGAATGCCAAACAGAAAAATGTTATTATAATTAAATTTAAATAAATAAAAACTTTGCTGCCAAATTGGCTTGAATTGTGGCAGGATTCAATTGGCACCTGCTGGGCGTTTGAGTGGTTCTCACTATATTTTTTTTTTTTTTTATTATTGTATATACACACACATTGCTCATACGCAATGTGTACGTGCTGGTAACTGGTTAATGAAATTCTCTAGTGAACAAGAAATGCAAAATGAAATTAAATTTCATGGATGCCTCAAAAGCAGCCCTCCCCCCCCTCCCCACTCATCCCCTCCCCATTGGCAGTGAATGCCATAAGATTGGAATTGAAATTTGCCCAGGAACAAGAAATGTTCATCATGAAATGTCCAAGAGTGAACAGTCATCGTTTTCATCCTCGTCCTTGTCTAGTGTAAACATTTCCGTTCAAATTGGAATTCAAACAAAATTGTTAATTAACATGTGCAATTCCCAGGCTCCAAATGAATGCCAAAGGATTTGAAAAGCATGAGTAGGAAGGATGTTGAGATAAATGAATGCAAAAACGTACATCATGCCATGTGATTGCAATTGTATGTTGTGATGTGCTTTTTGGGACTCTTTGTCTGCCGACATTTAAATTAACAACAAAACAAGCAACAACCAAATCTGTCCGTCCGTCTGTCTGTCCGTCCGTCCGTCTGCGTTGGTGGCAAAGTTCAGTTTGATTGCTGGTAAATCTCCATTCGAATGCACAGCACAAAAAAATGCGTCCAATGCGCTCGTCCTGTCCAAATTCACATATCACAGTATCAGCCACAGACACAGACACAATGACTGGCACAAATGGCCCAAGGATAGTTAAAGGATAAAAAGTTGTTGTGATTTTTTTTGGATTTCTTTTTTTTTGGTTGGGTAACAAGGCATTTTTTGGCCCTAGCATTTCAATTATGATCAAGTTTATTCAACAAAAAAAAATACAAATAATTAACTAATAAAAAAATTATAAAATTTATAAGAAAATGTAATAAATATTTATTTATTTTAATTTATATATAATTATTTATCTATTTCTCGGAAAAATCAAAATTAACTCGCCTTAAAAAACAAAATTCTATAGCTTAATTAATTGCAATTGAATTTTAAGAGTTTTATTATTTCTCTCAAAAAATACTTCCACTTAAAAAATCTTCTCTCCTTTATTTAAATTTCGAAAATCTTTTGAATAAAATTTAAAAATAAAATTAGCTTTTTTAAAAAACTTCTTTTATGGATTAAATTCAAAGTATTTCAGCTCAACCAATTTTTATTCTTGCAAACATTTTTATACAATAGTTTAATAAAAAAAAAAAAAAATAAAACCATAAACAGACTACAAATTTTGTGAGTTTCTGGGATCTGAATTTGAATGCTGAGGAATGCAAAATTCTTCTGTTTTGTTTTTAGTTCTTTTTTTCCCCTACATAGAATGGAATTTCTTCTCTCAGTTTTTGGGTCTCTCTGTCTGATGCGCTTCAACAAACTACGCAAATGTTTGATGGCTGCTGCCAAAAATGGGAGGATATACATAAAAGTTAAAAAGGATGCAGATGCAGTTGCAGTTGTAGTTGCATGTATAGTATTTTTGCCCCCGGTTTGGAATGACTAAATGCCTGGCTGAATGACTAACTGAATGACTGCCAGTCGACCGACAACAACAGCAGCAACAACATCAGGAATGAATCCTACCAACCAACCAAACAACCAACCGACCTACCAAAAATATTCGGTACAGTCTCTCTCTCCCTCTCTCTCTCTTTCTCTCTCTCCGTCTCTCTCAATCCGGCTTAACATGACACAGCATGGAATTTTGATTGTGTTTATTGCGCCAGAAACTCCAACTACAGAAAAAAAAAAAAAGGGAGAACCCATCAAACAACCAACTAACCAACCAACCAACAACCAAGCAACACCAACAATTCATTCAACCATTCACTCATCCATCTATCCATCCATCCATCTATCCATCTATCCACAAGCTACTCTGACATTCTGGGCTGCTGCTGCTGTGATTTGGTTTGGTTTGTGTTTTTGAATTTCCTAGAAATTTTTACCTCAAAATTAACAAATAAGCAATTTTTGTTTGTCTCGTTTTTCTTTGTTGCTAATTTCATAATCATATTTATTAAGGAATGTTTTTAAACTCAATTGATAGATTTAAATACATTCTCTTTTAATTTTGTAATATTGTTAAAGTAAAAAAAAAGGCTCAAGTTGACTCAGACTCTGTAAACCAATAAACAATCCAAATCCAACAAGTTTTGCTCATGTTTATTTATTTATTTATTATTATTTATCAGAACTTTTTCTCTCTCTCTCTCTCTCTGTGAGTTTAGTGTTTCCCCAAGTCAAATGAATTAAGTTTATTTATTTATTTTTTTATAGATTCAACCGGATGCAGAAATCAAATCTTTAGCATAATTTTAAGAGTCAGCAAGAAAAAACAAAAAAATAAAAAATGAGACTCACAATGAGATAAACTAAATTTTAAAAAAAGGGAACTTAAAAAGCTAAAATATTTTTGTATGACCTATCAATTTTTTGGAGCTTCAATTTCTTATATATAAAAGTAAATTTCTAAACCAAACAATTCGGCTCTTTTGATTATCGTTTATAAACATTGCTCAGCTCTTTTAATAAACAAAAACAAACTTTAATTTTTTTGAGAACCTTTGCCTTTTTTTATTTGGCAAAATTTCTGACAAATTCAAAAGACAAAGATAATTATGTCCAATGTCAGCATCAATTTAGAACATCAAACATAAAATTACCAAGAAAAACAAACCATTATAAATGAGGAAATGTGGAAAAAAAAATTCAAATGGCAGCAAAAAATAAAAAACAAAACTGCAGAGTCTTAGAATTAAATAAAAATAAAAATAAAGGGTTAAGGCTTTAATTTTAATAGGTACTACTACCTATATTTATTTGTTGTTGTTGTTGTTTTTTAACAATATGTCTATTAATTTTGGCCTTCCAATGCAAATTCATTTTGCGCAATTGGAAACATTTTTTGATTTGTGCACGTTTTAAAGACATGTCACCGTGATTATTTTTCAACAACAATTCAACACAAAGTCACATAACTTGGTAAAGGCTTCTTCGTTCTCCACCCACCACCCCCTAAATAAAATACACCCTCATCTTCTATTGTCTTTTAAAACTAAACTAAACTAAAAAAAAAAAAATGAATCATAGAGAGTTGCACGTATTCTTGAAGACTTTTAAAACTTTGATTCTAAATTGGCATTTTAAAAATGCCAGTCGGTTGGTAATTATTGTATTTTAAAAAGAATCAAAGGTTTTTATTAATTCAATGACGGCGACGCTTTACACAAATTCTTAATTAATATACTCGCAAATATTTTTCACATATTATATGAATATGTATTTATTATTTTTATTATTATTATTATGGATAGAGCATATTATGGCAAATGTTTTCAACGTGTCGAAAAAAATGCGCTGATTCAGAGACTGCAATTTAACGTTCTTGTAAGTAATAAAATCAAAAAAAAAAAATAAATAAAATAAAAACAACAAATTTAAATTAATGTAAAAATGCAGAGTTGTGCAAAAAAATGCAAAGAATACCAATTTAAATTTAAGTACAAATCCAAAATGGTCTTGCAACTGGAAATTCTTTTACTAAAAAGACAGATGTATATTTTTAAATGCTTTTCATTTAAATATCAACCAATCAGCGACATTATCTTTTTTATGTCTTTAAAACCATTTTGATTTGTCAGACAAAAATTATACAAGCCGTGGCCAATTCTAGTCAAAATATTTTATTTTATTAACACTTGAAAATTCTCAATAATTGTTGGCAGCTCTACAATTTAATTCTTATCAATTTGAAAATGCTTAAGGATCGTTTTTAAAACAGATTTTCTCACTACTTATTTCTAGACCTTTTTTGGAATTTTTATCCCAGACTTTAGATTTTATTCAGCTAATTTTTTTTTATATTTTTTATTTATTACTCACACTTGAATCGTATTTTATTACAATCCGGGCAATATTCAATGATCATTTTGAAGCAAATCAAATATCGTTAGAGATAAAGTAAACAAGATAGAATGAGCAACAACTTTTCGCGACAAATGGCAAACACAAACTGTGGGGACCCTTGAGAAATTAGGAAAAAAAACTAAACACACGTTTTCCAACACTACACCCAAATGTTCATTAATGATTGATTTTCATTAATTAAAGAAAACATCTGCTTATCAGAGATATTACAAGTACCTAAGATTTACTTGATTGAGTCATCGATCTCAAATCAAAAACAGATATTAAATTAAACTTATTTTATAGGGTTTAATATCCTCAATATTTTTGGGAGATAATTTTATGAATAAAAAAACTTAAACTTTACTTGAAAACTTAAAAACCCAGCTGCAAAAAAATAAAACACATGCAATACACAATAACTAAGTAGTTTTGAAATTTTCATAAAGACATATTGGAAAATTAAAATGCAACAAATTATTGTATAACGGTAGGCAAGAATGAACAATAAAGATATCAAATTTGAACTTTTAAATACTCTATTTATCTATTATAGGATAAAAGTGAATTCAGTTTTAAATATTAAAAATAAGTAATAAATAAATTAATCAAAAATAATTAATTAATCATAAGAGTGAATAAAATATATCAAAATTATGCTAGCGATTTTTTAGACCATTTTTTCTATTTACGTTCTATTTTAAGATCAAAATGCATATATTTCTTTTATAAATATTTTGCCCGATTTAAGTAATATTTAATAGGTTATTATTTGTATTAGTATCTCTTTTTAGTGTATTTAAACATTGTGATTGGGGCTTATTTTTTGTGCTAGCGATTTTTTAAACAATTTTTTCTAGCACGTTTATTTTTAAGATCAAAATTCTTCTATACATTTTATATAAATTTTGCCCGATTTAAGTAATATTTAATAGATGATTTTTAGTGTATTTAAACTTTGTGATTGGGGCTTATTTTTTTTTTTTTGTATATAGTTTTTTTTTATATTTTTATTTTTTTGCTGGCAAAGCGCAAGCAACAACAACAACAATAATAATACAAAAAAAAAACATCTGTATCTGTAGCGATTGTGCTGATTTCGCAATGGCGCAAGCGCGCGCGTCGCTCGGCCGATTGCTCTATGGGGCGAGGAGGAGCTTGGAGAACTGGCGACTTGCAACCGTTGGTGGTAAGCCACAGGGCCATGACGAGCTTATGTTGGCGACGGGGCAGGGTGGGAGCAGCAGCTCCTCGCCAACACAAAGTGCTTTGATTTCAGTCAACGACGACGGCAACAAAAACAAAAAATAAAAATGTGCAACAAATCAAATGAAAACGAAAATGTGAAAATGCGAAGAAAAAAAACACAAAAAATCGACAACGTCGTCGCGACGGCAGCTTTAATTTAAAGTTGCAACAAAATGCAGCAAGTTGTGAGCTAAGCAAAAAAGACGTTGCATATATGTGTATTGTTACCAAAGAACAAATGCAACAGACGTTGAATTTAATTTGTTTTTAGTTTAATCATAAAACTCATATAACCAAAAAGTCATAAAAAATAAAGCTAATGTTGTTTTTTTTTTTTTAAAGGAAGTAGCAAAAAATATATTGGTACTTAATATTTGTTTTTGGGGACACATTATTAGTTTTTTTTTTGTTTTTGTTTCTTAAGAACTCTGGAATTAATTACGTGAGACTAAAAAGAAAAAACAGAACTAATCAAGTTTTAGAATTTTACTCATTATTAGAGTAGAATTTATGGCCTGGATTTGTGGGTTCTTAGAAAAGTTTTTAATTTAAATAAATCATAAAAGAAAACTAACTGATTGTATTTTTTTTATTATTATTTTTAAGGGCTTATATAATTGGCAAAAAAAAAAAGAAAGCCAACTGTACTTATTGAACTTATTAGTTGAGAGACAACTGTACCTTTTACCTGTCAGGTAGTTTAAAAAAATGTGTTTTTCATTTAAAAATTAAAATTTTTTATGCAAATTTTTAGCCATATTAGAAAGAAGGTGAATATAGCTAGTTAATGAACGAAGGATTTTGAAATACAAAATTTTTTCGATTTTTGGCAGAGGTTTGTTCAAAAAATTCTCTATTTTTTTTTTAAATCTTTACCGATAAAAATTAAAAAAAAAATGGAATGAAAAAAATCCTTCGTTCATTCACTAGCTATTATCGTTATAAAGATATGTGCAAAGATTCAAAAAGTTCGATCCATTCATCATTTAGTTATGGAGTCTCACCCTGAATGCGTAGTTATAAAGTTTTTTTTTTTTAAAATATCATGAAATATGGCTAAAAATCAGAATTAAAAATTGTAATTTTTATAAGAAAAAAAATTGTTATGTAACCCTATGCAATCATGAATACATGAACAAGTTCAAACTCAAAGATAAAATGCATTAGTTAAAATTAAATCAAATGCAATCAATTAAAATAAATAATTAACTATTATAGACTTTGTGTTCTAGTTTAAAAGCTTTGATTTAAATATGAATAAATTTAAATATGTGCAGATTTACAATACTATAAATATTTAAATATTTTTTAAAAGTTTTTCAAGATATTAAATGAATTTCCTTTTGATTTTCTCACCAGTCATCTTTCTACTTTCTCAACCAATATCAATTTGGTCAATCTCTTTTAATTAATTACAAATTGTTTTTGTTTTTATTATTGTTTTTTAATATGACGCACGGAATAGTAAGTGCAATGTGTCATTTATCAAATTTTGGCTTTAAAAAGTTTATGCCAACTATTTAAGAAAGTGATTTCTTTTGGAAATTCCTTAAATTAGAAAGTAAAATTACTATGTTAATTTATGAGATTCAAATAGTTATAAGAATCATTTTAGATAATTTGTGGTGACAGCAAACTAAAATGCCTTAAATTCTACTAAATCCTGGCATTAAAATGATCCTATGATGCCAGTGCTCTTTTCTTTTGTAATTAGTTTTAAGATTATTATTTTTTTGTAATGTTTTAAAATTAATAATAAAAAATTTAAATTCTAATAATCGAGAAATTTATTTAAATTTAAGATTTATTCTGGTTTCAAAAAAAAAATCATGGAGTTTCTTGAAAGGGAGGAAATAACTAAAAAAAAAAAAATACAATTGACTTTGATATTCATGTGACTAAAAGCGGCATTTGTTTGGTCAAGTTTTTTTTGTATTTAGCTTTAGTTATAGTTTTTTTTTTCTTCTTGTTGTTGTTGGTGGCATAGTTAGTCAACGATAAGGGGAATAGGAAAAAGAATTTTTTCAAATGAAACGTTTATCGTTGCTGGTTGGTCTCTTGGCACAAAAAGAGTGGATGGGATGGGATGGGATGGATGCCAGTGGCAGTGGCAGTGGCCATGGCAATGAGGTTGAGGTAAAAGAAATATTCTTCCCAGTGAAGAAGAAGAATTATCCAACTCTCAGGCAGGCCAACAAACATTGCCATCGAATTCTCATGGATATGCATAGAGTGTAAAACACACACACACATATGGAGCAGAGAGAAGTTTGTCCAAGGGGGGCGACAACGCACAGACGTATGTATGTATGTATGTTATGCATCAGTTGCTTCTGCTGCTGCTGCTGCTTCTGCTATATAAGAAATTCTTTGACTCATACCAGCGCCCAAAGCCAAAGGAGGTGAAACGGAGAAAAAAGGGGGGCAGGAGGAGGTGGATAAGGGAGACCAGATAAAGGGATGGAAGCAGCAGCAGCAAAATGCTACTACTTCTACTGCTTCTGCTTGCTGTACATACAAGGAGCGTACAAGAAAGAGCGGGAGGGAGGGAGAGAGAGAGAGAGAAAGAGAGAGGAGAGTATTGGATGCAACGTGACATTCCTTAAATTATTTTCTGTGCTCAAGAAAACATTAAAAAATATTTTTATCTTGTGCAGAAAACAACGACAATGTGAAGAATCCTTTTTTCAAAAGTTTTTTTTTTCCCGCTCTTTTTTTTTTATAAAAAATTTTTCATACCCAAAAAAAATAAAGGAAAAAAACAGTGAATAAAAAAAAACAAAATGAAAACTTTTATTAAAATTAATTTAATTTAATTTTCTCTTAACGAAAATCGAGAATTTTTAAATTTAGTTCAATGATAAAGAAAACCGCAAACTAAAAACAGAATCGGAATTAAAAATTAAAAACTCAAACGGTTTTATTTCTCAGCTTATAATTTTTATGCGTTTATTTTTGATTTAAAAACAAGAAATGAGTTAATAATGAAATAAATTAAATTATTGTATTTTTATTTTTGCAAATATATTTAATTTTATATATGTTTGATTTTTGAAAACCTGTAATATTTTTTTGTGTGATTAATTTAATTATTTTTTAAATTATCTTGGCTTTTTGACCTTTGTGGTTTTCTTCTTTTGTTTCATACGAAAAAGATGAGCAAAAAGAAATAAAATTGTTATTGATAAATCTGTATTCAATTAATTAATCAGATTATTTGATTTAAATGAATGTTTTTCTAAAGAAATAAATGCCGACAAACAAGGAAACTTGAAGAAACCTTAAAATTTTTGTTGTGGCTTTTTTTTTTTTTTTTGGGTAAAACAAAAAAACAACAACAACAACACAAACATAGAAATGAAAACAAAACAAAAAAAAAAAAGTTGTATAAATAAAACGGCAGGGCGGCTAAAGAATCCGCCGGACAGTCAGTTAGTCAGTGGCGACATCAACAAATAAAATACAAAAAAAAAAAGCCGACACAAAAGAGGCAAACATTTGAAAGGGGACACAAATAACGGGCAAATGAATTGAAGAAAGAGAACGAACCAGAACCGATGATGATGATGATGATACTCTTGGCTATAAGGTGGCAATGGCAACATCATTGGCAGCAGCAGCAGCAGCAGAAACAACTTCTGACTCCAATTCTGGGGGCTATTTTATTATATATATATATATATATATATATATCGGTGGTGTGGCATTCACTTTGGACTCTGCCGCCAACTTTTAGAGAGTGT
>JAWNPY010000243.1:0-20583 GCA_035078625.1 Scaptodrosophila scaptomyzoidea
CTTGTAGCTTGGAAAATGAAGCAAAACTAGGAATCCGTTCCACTGGAATATCCGCACTTTTGCTTTGACTAGGGCTTGGGCTAACAATTATGCCATTTGGACTTTGGTGGAGACACCGAACGGCTAGTCCTTTTTGTAGGGTTCTCTTGATAATTACGTAGCAAATCGCACTGACGTTTGTAGCCTGGAAAATGAAGCGAAACTAGGAATCCGTTCCACTGGAATATCCGCACCTTTGCTTTGACTAGGGCTTGGGCTAACAATTATGCCATTTGGACTTTGGTGGAGACACCGAACGGCTAGTCCTTTTTGCATGCTTCTCTTGAGAAGCACGTAGCAAATCATTCAAGGACTGCGCACTGACGCTTGGGCAAATGTCCGTTTCGGTTCGATTGCTTCGTTTTACTCTATGCCATGCATTGTTGTGCTTAACAAATTGATTGACTTCTGCATATTCGATGCCCTGGTACTCACGGCTTTTCCTTGGATTATAATTGGTGTTATGTCGATGGCTGTTTAGTTTGTACAGTTTGTAGAACCACCTCAAGAGCCACCGACACTTGTCCTTTCTGCCGATGACCAGGGCGTCAATTGGTAATTGTACATCTATGCCCAAGTAGTTAAAGGCCGACTGAAGACAATTGTAATTTCCTATAAATCGGTTCTCTTGGTTAGTGAACATTTTAACGTCTGCAAGATCGATCGAACAATCCCAAAGGCAATGAAGCAATTGACAAAAGGCCGCCCCAGTTCTCAGATGTGCCAATTCTTTAATATTACTCTCCAGAATCTTGTTTAGCCAATTTAATAATTCCCGGTCGCCAAGGGAGTCTTTTTTACCCAGCACTGGTCCAACTTTTATGACTTTATTGTTTCCGCTTAAACTCATTTTGGTTTATTTTTTATTTTTTTTTTGTAACAAATAAACAAAATCGAAATCAAAAAATATTACTAAAATTTTGAATTTTTGGAGATGTTTTCCTTACGGAATCTAAAACTGGAATGAACAAAAAAAATGGAGAATCTGCTTACAATTATAACTTGAAATGAAGTTGATTTCAAAGATTGCTTGGTTCAAAAATTTAAAAACAATTTTGTTTAATCTAGTTTATTATTTCAAAAGTTTGCGTATATAAATTAACAACTGGAGAAATTCAAATAAGTATAGTATTTTTATTTATTTATTATTTTATAAAAAAGTATGTAAACTTAGGCGCCCCGAATTGCACTCAAGTTTGCGACCTGTATTTTTCGGTATTTTTGTTTTGTTGGTATTTTTTTTTGAAACGAAGTTCCTTATGTGAGTAAAATGAAAAATTTGAAAAAAACGTTATGCTTTTTTGTATGAAAAGCGCAATGTAAAAAGCGTTGTGCCTTTTTATGTAGTAGTAGTTCATAGAACTAATTGTCATTTATTGTAGAGTAAAAAAAAACAAAAAAAAAGTTTACTTCGGGGTGCCGAAGCTTACATACTTTTTTCAATTAGATTTCGGAAGCAGTTAGAGTTTTGTTCCAACTGGATTTGTGCATAAGCTAACTTATATCAATTCCAATTGGGATTTTACTGATCGTTTGTATGGCAGCTATATGATATAGTGGTCCGATCCGGCTGGTTCTTACAAATGTCTCTAGAACCTTGTCACTAAGTTTCATCACAATAGCTTTAAAACTGAGGGACTAGTTTGCATACAGACAGACGGACGGACCGACGGACAGACGGACATGGCTAAATCGACTCCTCTAGTCCCCCTTTTGTGGGGCCTACGACGTCTCCCTCTATGTGTTACAAACTTCGTGACAAAATGAATATACTTTTTTTGAAAAAAGTATAAATATATATATTTATTTGTAAATGATTATAAAATTTAACTCTCGGCTGTGCCCTCTAATTTCTAATAATACGCCTGGAGTATTTCTCTTATGTGGTGCATCCCTGGTCAGGGACAAGCGCAATTCAGTGTCTGTGTGAGTGTTGGTTTCAGCAAGGAAGGCCAATTCAAAAGCCTAAGTGGAACGTGTGGCTTAACAGTCAAAACCATATCTACCAAAATGGATGAGGAAGTAATTCTAGAGAATGTATATTAAATTTGTCATACAAAATTAATGTATGCAATTTACTCCCATAATTTAAAAGGTATTTTAATGAAACTTGGTGAGGAGACTCTTAGTAAAAATACCCAGAATACTTATCTGAACCGGTCGGATCGAACTATTATAACATATAGCTGTCATATACCATGAAATTTCCATGGGTCATTTCTTAGTTGTTTACCCACCGAATCGCACCAAGTTTTGGTAATTTAATTGCCAGTATCACCAAAATACCTAATTATGAACCAGGGAGACATGAACGCCAGAGTGCATGGGGGTTAGGGGGGCATTTCCCCCCTTAAGTACCTATATGTATATTATATTATCATAAAGAGCTTCGTTCCAATCTGGTGTCCCCTGAATCCGCTTTTTTATCAACATTTCTGGTCTTGATAAATTTATATTTATGATTTATGATTTAGTTTTTAGTTTTTTTCATATTCTTGCACCACTTGAAAAAATCTGCAAAAATTCTTGAATATGGAGGAGTATAAAAGACACAATTTTGACCAATTTTGGTGAGTGAAATATTTCAAAAAGGCTAAAAAAAATCGGCTTTTCGTTTAGGGTTCATGATCTTATTATTTTTTCATGTCTTGAACACGTAAGAATCAGGAAAAAAATCATGAATAATTAATTAATCAATTTTACCATTAAAATAAAAATAATATTGATAAAACCGTTTTTTTTTTTTATTTCTCGAATACCATTTGAGTTAAAGAGCTAAAAATTGGGGTGCATTTTTTTTATTGGATACTCAATCGATTTCCTGAGTATGGGTCAAAAAGGCAGTGGGGGCAAATTTCCCATATTAATCCGGCTATGCCCTTTAATAAAATTACGTTTTCCTATTGCTCGAAAACTGTAGAACTGATTGTCTTTGAGAAATTCAGTTTGTAACAAATTGCTTGGGCAAATTTGGTGTCTCTAGCTGTTCTCTTAGATGGACAGACATGGATTCTGATTATGAATAAATAAGTATATGATTTATATTGTAGTTTTGCATAAGCTTCCCTTCTCTATGTTACATTCAGGTTTTGTAAGCTTTTATAGGTATGCAAAACTAAAAATTTCATAAAGCTTATGAGATAATCAATTTAATTTTTGCGTGTGAGTTTCCTATTAAAAATGTGTGGTTGTTTCTGAAAATGGTGCAAAAAATGTTTCAAAAATGTGTATAGTATGGGGGCAATGCCACCTGACGCGTTCATGTTTTTATAGCCCCAAAACAATCTTACACACTTCAGTCAGCCGCAGTCAGCTGCGGGGCAGTGGCAGTGGCAGTGGCAATAGGCCTATTTGGTGGTGGGTGACTGAACGGATCGACCGAGGCAGTGCATATAATGCGGGCTGCATTCTATGTACCATATAAGTTTTTATTTTTAACAGAGAAGTTTTTTTTTTTTTGGAGTTTCTGACTTTTTTTTTTTGGGGGGGGAAAAATAAAATACATAGGTGCATAAGCGGCAAAAAGAGAAAGAAAGAGAGAGAGAGCCATGCCGAAAAATAAATCGAAAAGAGGCAACGCGTCATTGGTGGCATGTGCATAATCAAGCGGCCAGGACCGTGTCTGTGTCCGTGTCCGTGTCCATGTCCATTTCCACGTTCGGACTTGGGATCTAGGCCCAAAAAATAAACGAAAAAATAAGCGTCGCAGCGGCAGCGGCAGAGGCAGTGGCAGCATTCACTTGCCGCATCCAGGGGCATCCAGAAATTGCATCGAAAGTGCGTTGCAAATGAGCACAAAAAGGCCACGCCTGCTTCACGTTTCGCATTTTGTTGGTTATGTCCCATGTTTTTCCACATCATTTTTTTTTTTTATTTCTCCTTTTTTTTTAGTGTGTGTGTGGGCGATTTTTTTTTTTTTTGGGGTTCTTTTTTTTTTTTTTTTGGTTATATTTCCTGCACAATTTTTAATGGATTCTGTATGTGTGTGTGTGTGTGTTTCAGAGTTCGCCACTTGTTTTTTGTTATTCATTCTTTTTGTTTTTGTTTTTGTTTTTTTTTGCCGTTTGCTCTCATCATGATGAGCATTTTTTTATTCAAGCAGATAATTACATTTAAATAAAATAAAAATTTCATGTTGGTGCAAGGCAGAGACTCGTTTGCGTTTGCGTTTGCCCCCAACAACAACAACAACAAAAAACTCTTTACTACAATTTTTCTGACCAGGCATTAACCCAACCAAGCAAGCATTGGCCCCGTTTGTTGGTTTTGTTGGCATGTTATTTTATAATTCATTTCGTTGCGTTGTTTGACTTACGCGGCCATGCTCCGTTCCTTTCCTAGACCGGTTACGGGTCCCTATCCGGACCAAAAATCCAAACCAAACCAAACCAATGTCACCATGCCGCAAATTCCGCCGCATTTGTTGGCTCTTAGGCCGCCGGAGCCATCATCTCATTTGCAGCCATGCCACATGCCACTTGCCACTAGCCACCCATTTACAAGTCATTCGCCTCGGTTGGATTGTGATTGTTTGTTTGCCAAACTGCAGTTAAGTTTTTTGTGTTAATGCTAATTGCCACAATTCTGCAGGACCCAAAATGAAGAGCACTCTTCCTTCTTTGTTTTATTTTTGTATTCACCTTGCCTTCTCTGTGTCGCCAATTCTTGGACAACTGAGACTGATAATTGTCTATCTTGTAATTTGTATTTAAACCTGTTCTGTTGTTTTTTCTTAGCAGTCTAGTTAGGTTTAATTTAAAAGCCTATTTTAATATATTTTTAATTTATTAGAGAATAACAAGCACTTGAAATAAATTTCGGAAGTTTCTACGTGCCTGGTTCTTGGGGAATTAGGATAAGGATTAAATTACTTCTGATTTTGGTAGACAGAAAAATACTTAAAATCAACTCAAGCTCAAATATTCTGGGATTAGTAAGTGAAAGGATTAAGATGTATAAACTCGTGAGTCCAATTGAACTTGACATTGAAAATGTACCAAAAATCAAGTCACCAATAAAAAATAATAAGAAAAAAAACAGCTCCCAGTCAGTTAACAAACGCTTCCTCCTCCTCCTCCCCCTCCTCGTCCTGCCGTCATCAAGTCTAAAGGAAAATATGCGCATTGTCAAGGCAACACACACACACACAGAGAGAGCAATCCACAAAAAAACCGAGTGAAAAAAAAAACAAAAATACACGAAGAAAGAAAAAAAATTGAATTGTTACAAACCTTTAAGGTGGCAAATAAAACAAAAAAAAACCAAAAACCAAAAACAAAAACAAAACAATATAAACACTGCTGGTTGAATACAATTTTTTCTTTTTTTTTTCAACTTGTGCAACTGTGCAGGTGTTTGTGTCTGTGTGTGTGTGTGTGAGTGGGTGAGTGTCTGCCATCCAATAAGTAAAAAATATGACAAAGTGTGTTTGAGTGTGTAAAAAAAAAAAAAAAGAAGAAAATTCCATAAGAAGTCAGACTTCAGTTTTACTGGTGACAGACATTGCCACAGACTGGGAACACACAGACAAACGGACGAGACCGAACCGAGAAAGCAACTGGAAGACAGAAAAAAAAGAAAGGAAAAAAAAACCCAACATCCTTGGAACTGGACGACCCTATCCTGTTGTCTGTGACTGTGACGCGCTCCTTGTTCACATTTTGATTTTACTGTTCTTGTTCGCTTCTTCATCTTCTTCTTGTTGTTGTTGTTGTTTTCCACTTCAAGGACAAATGGCTGCGGCAACCAGCCAGGCAAGCAACAGCAAAAAAAAAAAAAAAAAATAAGAGGAACAAAATTAACGTCTGCAAGTTACACGGGCATAAGTTGCTCATATTCGCGTATTGAAGAGAGTTTATCTGACACATTTTTGGGGCAAATCGATAGACGGACAAAAGGACCAGCAAACAAAATATTTTTTAAAGCCATTTCCCGTTTTTCAACCTTAAAATAAATTGGTATCATCTGTCTTTTTTCATATGATTTTAGAAGTTTTCGGACAGCTAAAGACAATTTTAATTACCATAGTTTTCAGCACCTTAAATTAATCTATAAAAGCAACAACAACAATCTCCAATTTCTTTTATATTTTTTTAAAAAGCTTACCTATTATTTAAGTATTATTATTGTTATTAAAAAAGGAGCCTAATTTAATGTTAGCATGGCGTTCGAAGTCTTCATCTATCTTCGATCTTAAATTCAGATTTTAGTGTGCTAATCTATTATATTAGGTAGGTATTTTTTTTTATTATATTTAGAAATATTATAAAAAACTATATCTAATAAAAAAAGGCTCAAGAATATTAGGAAATATTGTAGTTAATAGAGAGATCAAAAGTTTAAATCTAAAATTCAAATTTCCCTATAATTTTGGGCAAATAATTCTGCCTTAGTTTTTAATTCTTTATAAATCAATTGAAATAGTTTGAAACGATATTAAGATTAGCATATTTTAGGCATAAGCTAAAATTATTAATCAACAGTCGTTCCAGCTTGAAGTTCAAATGGTTTTAGGATTCAAGTTCTAAAGAATCATTTTAATCTCAACTGGCGCTTGTTTATCATATTTCATTTACAGTTTTACCATAATCGCTTGACATGGACAACATTTAAGGATTATGGAATACGAAAATGTGTGTCCTTGAACTTGTACACTTGAACTTGGATATTTGACAGACAGCAGTGAGCAGTCAATTGATTAGTTGTCCGTCCAAATGTCTGCTCCGGACAGCCACAATTCCCCCAACTTGTCTGAGACTTGTTGCTTGGTGGCCCTTGGATCATATTACGTATACGCAATTAGTATTGTTCTTGGTTTATGTGTATGTATATTTGAATTTGCTTTTAATAATTACTTAATGAAGTGTGTATTAACTCGGCCTGGACAACTAGGCTCATTGTTCTCATCATTTTTTTTTCGCTGGCTGCCGTTTCTTGGTAATGTATCCATCCTGTCATCAGACAATCTGTAATTGCCATGGATGGTAATTATAAATACGAATACATATTTCCACGCTCCCATAATCATACAAGTAATGGTGGCTTTTGTTTGGAAAATTGCATTTTCCGAGTCTAAATTGATAATTATTCTTTTGTTGCTGAATTATGTAGTTGCGGATCCTGGCTAACAAGAATCGTGCAGGGTTTAGGACAAAGTATTCGAATTAAAAATCGGACTTAGACTTTATACTCTCACCATATCATTCACTTCTCTTTGTGTTTGTTTTTGATTTTGCAATTGCATTAAAAACCTTTTATTATTTTTCTATTGTTTAAAAATACTTTCAACAATGGACCGACCATCTTATTTAATGGAATTCTGCAATTGTAAGAAACAAGAATAATTAAAAACCTGTTTTTTTTTTTAAATATTGTATTACGAAAGAATTAACGCAACCACTCAAGTTTCTATTAATATTAATAAATGGGGATAAATTCAATTAAAAGTTGCAAATATTTTGAGAACAAATTTCAACTAAAAAGTTAAAAAATACACTTAACAGTATTCCTACTTCGATAAAAATAAAAAAATCTTGTTGTCCATAAATGCCAAAATAAAAATTGGCGATAAACTGAAGATAATAGTTCGTTGAGTGTTCTATAATTGTATATAAACTCATTTTAATATAAGTAAAATATTCTCAAAACATTTGCAACATTTGTTAATGAGTGAACTCTATTGTTTTAAATTTCTTGAAGACGTTCCAGGCTTTTAACAATTTCTATCAATGCAAATTTATTATATGTGTAAAATAATACCGCCTCTCCGGAGATGTTGATAAAAATTTTGTAATGACTTTTGAACCGAATAAATAGTTATAAAAACATATCAATGCTTCCGAATTAGGCTGTGCCCAAAATGAGCTTTATCGCCATTTTTTTTAATTTGGTACCGCCACTAATCAAGATCAAAATAAGATTATTTGCTGGTGCTACCAAATAGATTTTGATAAAGAAATGGCTAGGTATATAAATTTTCCAAATTTTACAATTAATTTAAAGTACTTTATGCATAAAATCGGTTAGAGATCAAGAATAAATTTTGGTCCGTATTGGAAAACAGTAAAGCGTCACCATTTCTAAAAGCCGTCTTTGGAGTTTCTCCGGATATTGCAGTGAAATTGGAAAATCCAGTTGATCTAGCTTCAAATACATATAGAGATTATTTTTTCATTAAATAATCATTTGTTGATCTTGTGGACTTCAGGCAAAAGTGCGAAATAATTAAATGGATACTGAAAGAATTTTTCAAATATTTTGTACCGGAATTGCAGAGTACCTATAAAAATTGGGCAATTTTACCAAAGTTTTAGCATAGCTTCTGGAAGGGAGTGCATGGATATTTATATCATTAAAGTAGTTTTTAATTTTAGAGCCATATGGCAGTAATTTTATGTGTTGGCAAATTTGATGAGCGACTTTTTGGTGGTTGGGTTAAACTTGACACTTTTGAAGCAACATCAAGTGAACTTCAAATTACCACAAAAAAAAAAAAATAAGAAATAAAAGAGCACACATACCAAATTGAAAAAAGAGATTTTCTTTTTTTTTTTTTGTTTTTTTATTTTTTATTTTTTGTTACAACGGATTCAGGCAACTAAATTAATTAAAAATTGTTGTGCACTTCTTAAGATGGGCCCGATGGCAGCTGCGTTGCCATGTAGTGTATGTTGGTGTATGTGAAATGAGCAAGTTGCGCAAGAGGAACTAAGCTTGTTAGCAACTTGGCACAAGCAACCGCACGCACCGACGAATCTCTGGTAGAAGGATGCTGATAAAGGACGAGGCATGGGGTATGGGGTGCCAGCAAGTTGGCTCAGCTTAGTTAGCAAGACTGTAAGAAGCTGGTTACCAGCTCCCTAGATTCACACACACACACATATGTCTGTATTATTGTGCATATTATTATACATAATTTATTTTATTTCCTTTCTCTTCTTTTTTTTATTTTTTTTTGGGTTGCTTTGGTAGTTGTTGTGCTTTCGGGCTGCTGAGTCTTCTTTCAATTTCTTGTGCAGTTTTTTATATTTGTTTCTTGCCAAGATGGATGGATGGATGGATGGATGGTTGGTTGGTTGGTGAGGGGTAGAGAGAGGGGGGAGAGGAGGTCGCTCCGCTCATATGTGCTTGTAAAGTTTTTACTTCGTTAGCATAATGAGAAACCGCGTGTTCATATCCAAACATCCACACTCAAACCCATGACCAAAGTGGTTTTATTTTTTTTTTTTTTTTGCACCACGATGAAGTGGGGCAGGATGTGGCAGTGGTTGTGGCGGCAATGGCAACGCCAGGCTCCTCCAGTATAGCGCAAATTCTATTTAAATTGTGTACAACATTATTAGAAAGTTTTCCATTGCGCAGAAAAAGTTGCAAAAGACCGCCGAGGAGAGGCCAACCAACAAAGAACCAAAAAAAAAAAAAAAAGAACAAACTCAACTCACTCCAAAAAAACAAAAAATAAAAATACTTTATATATGTAGAAAAAGTCGAGAAACGAAAATTTTTAATTTGCCTTGCGGCAACTGACACACACACACACACACACACACACATGCTAAACTGTCTTGACAACGTAGGCAGATATGGCAAAATGGTGGCAGGACTAAGGATATGATGATGTGGGCTGGAGGAGAAGTTGAAGGTTTCCTTTTGGGCTCTGCTAAAAACCGCAGCATTGTTTTTACTTTCATTTTATTTTTTTCACAGTTTTATTTACTTTCTTGGTATTTCTTTTTGGTGGTCTAACCCATTCTTTCATATATACGTGTACATAGTAAGGAGTACTTGTATATATGGTAAGGCAACTCAAACTCAAATTTTGCTTTTGGAATCTGTCAATAAAAGGACATATCATTTTTGTTTAAATAAACTTGATTTATAACATAGATCAAAGCATTCGAATTGAGCATACTCTTAAGCAAATATCAAAATCAAATTCTTCCAAACTACAACTACAACTAATTTTTGTTTCGGCTGCGAGAAAAAAAAATATAGCAAACTTGTACCACCAACATCTGGCAACCCTTAAAGTGATCACAATCGATAACCAACGATAATTCTTGCCAGAGCAATCGTTACTATTCACTCTGAAAAGTTTATTATAGTTAGGTACATTACGATATTTGAAGCCCATACTTCCATTTTAAACTCTGAACTCTTTTCAATCTAATATGGCTGATAATGGCTATTGTTTTGAACTGTGTAAATATAATCTTAAAGACGAAAAAGCTTGGCTACCACTTAAAATCCAAGCCCCAACAAGAAGAGTCTTGTTTCCTGCTCATGATTATTTTGAAATTAATTTAAATTCCTTTTTCTTGCATATAACATTTTTTGGTTACGACATAAAACGGAAATGAAGCATATAAAAATGGCACAAACTTACTCTCAGTCCAATTTCATTTTTCATTTCTTTGCTAAAGCCACAAAAAAACATACATGTATAAATTCTTAAATATGCATTTCCTACAATTACCAGACAAACGAACGGAAAAGTTTTAGGGACAGAAACATATATTATTGAGAAGTCAAAACAAATTGCAAACTTATCAAATGAGAAAATATTTTTAAAGCTTCGAGCTAGATTATAAAATTATTAAGACATTTATAATAAATAAGTAGTATACATATTAAATATTCTTTCATAAATTTCCTTGTTTAAAGATTTTGTTGATTTCTAGGAAATGAAAACTTTAACATGCACTTAAGACAAAATTAATATAATTGAAAAAATTAAAAAAAAAATATTTTTACATTTCTTGGGCCCCCCCGAAATTAAATCCTGGCTAAAAAAATGTATTTGAAGGCTTAATACTATTTTTATAAAGTCACGAGTATATCCAAAATTAAATGTTAACCAAAACCATAGATTATTAAATTAATGAGCTTAATTTTTTTGTGGAATTATTTTTATTGGTAATTCTGCAATTTCCACAACTTCCATAAATAAATAAATAAATATAGGCATTGAAATGATAAACCAAGCAACATTTGAAATATCTGCCAGTTTCAGAAGTTGATGTATCTGTGAAACAATATTCTAAATAAAAGAAATAATATTGGAACTGTTATTTCTTGCTTGATTAGATTGATTTGGTTGGTGCTAAGATTTTCAGTAAGTCACAATCACAATTCATATTAATTTATGTTTGAATTCAATTGTTTAGCAAATTAAAAGAAAAAGTCTATTGAAAAATCCAATATGCGTAGAAAGCGACCATCAAATCACCCCAACGACTTGCGGACATATATTGTCAACAAGAAAAAACGAGAGAACGCAGCCATCGATGAAAATCGAATGAACATCACACGGAACCTCTTCGACCTCGTTTGGAAGGTAACCTATCCTGAGACAGTCGAAGGAAAGTCCCCTGAGGAGGCATTACGCATACAATCGGAGTATCGCCGCAATAAAATCCTTTATGATAAATTGCTTCGCCGTAGGAATCCTAAATTGGAATCCACATGGGAAATAATATTGCGCGAATTGAACATGAAGGACCCAAGCGCAAACGAGTTCAATATCAACAATCTTAATGATGCCCCGGATACTTCTGGTGGTAATAACAGCCGATAAGCAAAGGAGTCCAAGTCCGATAAGATGCTGGTGCTTTTTCTGGCATTTCTAGTGCCACTAATATGAACAATAAAAATCAAAAAGCTGAGCCCAATAATACCAACGACACGTAAAAAGCATATTATTTTTATGAATTATTATTACTATGAATTTTTGAATATTTACTTTGACATGTTCTTTTCGGCTTTCATTGGCAAACAAATGTTTCAAATTACTTTTTTTAAATTACTGTTTCAAATATTTAATAAGCTGTTTGGGCTATTAAAAATAATCGTACTTTTACCAATACAAAAAAATTCCTTATTTTTTAAAGAAAATATTAAGTCCCAATGAAAAATTTATGTTCTAACATAGGTTTCATACTTTGAAAGAAATACTCCCGTTTTGGTCTTTGAAAAAACAACAACAGATTTCAGATATTTAAAAACAAAGCAATAATAAAAAAATACTTTTTCACTCATAAATACAAATAATATAAGTATGTCAAATAAACTAGCTAAACAAAATTTTATTCTATTCCTCATTTCATGCTCTCAAAATAAATTTGCAGTGGCTTTAAGAAGCTTTTGGAAAAGTATTAATATAGAAAAGATATTTTCTAATTAAAGACACTCGCTATGGTAAAAAAATCTGAATTTTAAGATGCAGACAAAATCTTATTCTTCAAAAGTGTTATACTAATTAACAATTAGTAACAAATCTAAATTAATTATAAGATAAGAGTTTTTGAAATTTAAAAACGCTTTTTTTAAGTCAATGGGAAGAGGTAAAAAAATTCATACATATTGTTATATGCTATATTCTATAGAGATATTAGTCAATTTACATAAAACATCTTGAGAAATAGTCGAAATGAAATAAGTTTTGTTTAATTTCGATTTGGAAGAAGTTCTCTCTATTTAATTGCTACGCGGATTGACAAAGTTTATTAAGTTTGTTGGGCTAGGATTAAAGAACTCGCGAGCTTTCTAATGTAGGAGTAGCTAACTATTTGACTGTTTGGGATCCATTTATTTATTTTTGGAAAGTAAGTATGACGTATATTAGCTAAATATACTTTTAAAAAACTTAAAAACCTAAACGGAATTAATTTTTACTATCCAGTGAAATTAAGTTAACTTTAATAAATAAATAGATGGATAAATAAATAAATAAATTAAGATATAATTAAATAAAAAAATATAATAAATATATAAATGGAAACAAAAAAAATAATAGTTCAACAACTTAAGAAATAAAATAAATAGGTATCAATTTATTTAAACCTGTTGATCCAAAATGACTATCTGAGTTTTTGGTGGGTGGAAAACAAACTAAGCACAGCCCACAAAACTTAGAATGCATAAATGTAAGTGTGTGTGTGTGTGTGTGTGTGCCAACCACAATTTAGCTGAACACTATTCGGTTGGCTCAAGAGTCAACCACGACGACAACGACAACAACGAGTGTGTGTGTACATATTTAGGTCAAACGCAACTCTATTGCGACTAAACATGGGCTATGTGCAATGACGCCATTGGCTGTTGGCCAAAACACCAAAAAACAACAACAAAGCACAGACAGACAGAGAGAGAGAGAGTAAGAGACAGAGAGAGAGAGAGAACGGAGGCGAGTGTCGGTTGCTGGGCCCGGGCAAAAGCCAATCACACTATCGCAAATAATTTAAACAAATCTAGGACAGCAACATTGCCTGCCACCGCCCGACTGCCTGCTACCCCCGCTCAGCCATAGAGGAGGGCCTACGCCTACACACACACACACATACTCGCAACATAGCCGAACAAGTCAAAGAGCCGAGCGAGTAGCCACACGAACACAAAATAGATACATATATACATATTTATATTGCGTGTGTAGGGAACTTCAAAGTTTGGCCGTGTGTGGCAACCTCGTACACGAGCACAAGCACAAGCACACCAATATAAAGAGACAAATGTAGGCAGACAGACAGACATACATACGTACATGCATTCTAGCTAGGGTAAAGGCAAAAGAACAACTATACTACACACTTACACACACATATATACATGCACACAAAGGCGAATCGAATATTTGATGTGTGGGAGCGAGTCAGAGAGCACAAGTGAGGCGACGACGACATTAACCGAAAGCAAACGAAACGAAACTTTTTCTATGAGCTGCAACCGTTTTGCTTCGCCCTCCCCCGCTGTGCAGCCCCCCAGCCGACATTCTCCGCAAACAAGAATGGGCAAGTTAACTGTGATTAGAGAGGCTGCCTAGCCTAGCCTGGTTGGTTGGTTGACGACCACACACACACACAGACACACGGTAACGGCAAACAACGATAGCCGCCGAGTGCGTTGACGATGTTGCCTCCTCTGCCTTGGATTTGCCTAGTTTGCTCTAACGATGCGTTGCGCTCTGCTGGGTAAAAGGCCAGGCCGGGCCAGGCGACGATGCAACGAGATTTGAAAGGATTCTAAGTCCTTTCATTGGCACCGGCGATTGGTGCACGAACATTTTTGGTTTGTCGTGCTCGTCGTCGTCGTCATCGTCTGCTGCTGCTCCTCCAAACTAGCAACAACAACCACAACAACAACTACACACATTCATACAACTTGCATTGTACGCACATACACAGACACGCGGTGATTGGGAATAGATTGACAGCCGAAATTGTGGTTGGCTGCTACCAGAATGCACAAAAATAGGCCAAAAGTCTTAGAGTTTTTTTCGGGGTTCAATATTCTGCGCAAATGCAACTCTGATTAAGATAAAAACACTGTCAAAATTATTTATCATAAAAATAGAGATACCATTCCAAATATAATAGTTTTTTAAGAAACGCTTCTTTAATTTTGACAAAGGTTTCTTTATTTATATCTGAATAAAAAACATTTCTTTAAGTAGGACATTAATTTTTACAAAGGTTTCCTTATTCATATCTTAAGAATAAATATTTAAGTAGGTATTTATTTGTTTTTTCTACATTTATTTAAAGATCCAGAACTTCAACAAGTTGAAATGCACAAACCCAAATCAAATATCAGGAATAATGTGGTTTAAAATTTCTAGTCTAATAGAAACAATAAAACAAGCAATAAAATTCTTAAAAAAAAGAACACAGAAAAGTCTTAATCTTTTCAGAAAACTCGTTATTTTTTCATTGAAAATACCATTAAAAAAATATTCTATTGCATCATTTTTAGGAGATGCATTTTTAAGGTTTTTGTCAAAAAATTGACTTTGTGTTTATGTTTTAAGTACCTTCCGTCCAAATTTATCATACACGTATTCTAAAAACATGTAGATAATTGTCTTGGCTACAACTTTCTCATATAGAATCTTAAAATCCACATAGTAGTTGCGGAGTTATTTAACAGAACAATATATTTTTGACAGTAAGCGATTTAAAAAAAAAATTATAGGAAATACTTAAGTATACATAGTTAAATAAAGCCTCAAGAAAAAAAATTATTTTATAAGAAAAAACCGCTCAAATATTATTTATATTTATTAAAGATAAATTTTTAACGGAAATAAAAAGAAAATTAGAAATAAATTGTGAAGAAATTAGCCCAATGTTATTTCAAATTTTAATTTTAATTTTTTTCGGATGAATTCAGGAGTCATGAGTTCTTTTTTACTATGGCGTTCGAACCTGGCTTACATAATTTGTTTATTGAAAATTATTTTACCTTGAAACGTACAACACTCTTCCCTAAAAGAAACGATAAATTTTTTAAAAATACAACAGTTCAGACAGAGTTGCAATTTTCCCCAAGTTTAATTTTATTTGTTTTTATTTTTTAGATTAGAATGCCATGAAATAAACATCATTTAGATTTTAGTTTTATTAAGGTTGTCAGAAAGTTCTATTCAGTATTATCTATTTTAACTTTGGCAGTCAACGTGTTAAAAGCTCTACACAAATAAATATATTTTTTTTAGTTTGCCAGTAAATTTCAAAGTTTAATACATTTTACTTTTTTTTTGCATAGAGCGATACCAACGGAAGTGCTCAGTTTACCATGGATAAAAAGAAAAATACATTAGTGCGGTTAACCCAAGAGATTGTAGAGACTCGCGCCAAGTGCTCAGATCACCGACTGGTGGTAAATCTCAATGTGTGGGGCAATGAGTTGGACGAAATCAGTATTTGCGAGGAGATGCCGCTTTTAGAGGTTCTGGCACTGAGCGTAAATAATATATCATCGCTGAAGCCTCTGGAGAATTGTACCTTATTGAAAGAGTTATATCTTCGTAACAATAAAGTGGCAGATCTTGACGAGCTAAATTATCTTAAGAATGCGTCCAATCTGATTTCCCTCCATCTCGAAGGGAATCCATGTGCCACCGGGGAGGATTATCGTATCAACGTGTTGCGAATTTTACCTACTTTAAAGAAATTGGACAACATTGCGGTTTTGGACAGTGAAAGAAAGGCGGCCGCCCTACCCCAAACTAATGGGGAGCCAGCAAAGATTAACAATGCTAAGACTGAGGGAGTGCAAGAACGTCCAAAAGAAGTTGTTCGGGAACGTAGAAACGTACGAGAGCTTCCGAATTTACCCATTGGATCCAATGAAATTCTGCTAGCACCACAGTATCAGAATTTGCTGAGAGGCCCTATTGGAATTCTACCACAGCCACAATATCAGAACTTGCCAGGTGGACCTGATGGCTTTGTATCAGCCGAGCATCACAATAATCAGGCGATCCACATTCTACATCCTGGGCAATTGATCGAGATGCAGCCAATGCAATCCATGCTAACTATGCAGCCAGTAGCAGCGGTCCGATCAATGTCACAAGATAACGAATCGTATATGGGACAGAGACGTCGATCTGGTAAATTTCTTCAAATTTCCTAAATCCATTTATTTTCTAGTATAAATCTTCCTTTAGCTGGAATCGCATACGGATGCTCATATTCGGCTAGCAATCCATTATCTACACCTACTCCCAGACCATTGGGAACGCTGCTAATCCCTCCGTCAATGAATGACCTGGCTGAGCAGGAGCGAAAGATGAGAACAACTGCAAACATTTTGTCCTCGACCCTGTGCCTAATAAAAGAACTCGATTTGTCCAGCTTGCAAGTGGTTAGCCAAGCGATTGATGACAAACTTTCTGAAATCGAAGGAGATTTCAACAGATTTTAGATTTGTCCAAATATTCTCAACAAAAAAACAATCTCTTTGAATTTAATTAGCATATTACTTGTTAATTTACACAACTGCCACATGAATAATATTCATTAAAAAGAGCTTAAGAACATATATGTTTTGTTTCTGCTATTTTATGGGAATGGAGAGATTTTATATTCCTAAAAAGGGAGAACAGGGAAAGTTCTTAATTGAGTCAAAATGAAGAGCAACTATTAAGCTTGCAAATATTGTAAAAGAAAAAATCACACAACGTATATTTTTAGGTCATTCTTCAGGCCCTTATATTTTATTTTTTCTTTTTTAAAATAAAAATTTGTTTTAAATAAGCGAAAATAAATTTTTTGACTAATCATTGTTTCTATAATGGCTCATTAATTAATAGTTTCAATCCATGCAGATTTCTTGGGGAAAGAAAAATTAAAAAACCCATTTTTCTCAAAAGATGCTCGACCGATTTCAATTTAATACTTAGAAAAAGTAGTAACAACATTTTTCTTTCATAAAGGACTCTCTTGAATTAAAATACCGTTATACTTTTTCATGAAGAATTCTGATTGTTTTTTTTTAATAAAGATCTAAAGCAAAATCTATATAAATTAATGGTGGAATTTATTATCTTCCATAAAACATATAATTAGTATATTGTTTGTCTCTATAATATTGACGAAAAATAAAATATGGCTAGACTGCATTATTTAATAGGAACAATTCATTGAGGAATTATTTTTGTGAATTTTTTTTTAAAATAGGAAAAATTGTCATTATGAAATTTAAATCAAAAAACCCTTTGTTTTTTACATAAATAAAATCATTATAATAAATGATAAATTTATAAATTTAAAAGCGTTTCTATTGGAAAAAATTTTGTATTTTTAATCACATAAAATTAAAATATCGCGCAATTTCAAAACATAATTATAAAATTTGATTATTTTTGTAATTTCTGAGCTTAAAGTAAGAATTGAATTACATTTTTCTGATTTTTCTGAGCTTCACACATTGATTTTGAGGTGGAAAAAGAGACACAGAGTTTATGTTTGATAGCTTGAATTTTGTGTGTTAATTCATAAACATTCTATGCATGTTTGTGTGATAAACTGTTACATTAACACTAAAACCTTTGTTGTTGTCGTCATCCTGGCAAGAAAAATTCAGCGAAAGCCAAACAAACTGAGTGTACTTGAGGAGCAGATGGATCGGTCGGTCGGTCACATAGATACGGATACTCACACACACACACACACACACACACATACAGTGCACTGTGGCACAATGGGAGAGGCACATAAAGCCAAGGCTTGATGCTTTGTAATATGCGTAAAATGTATTTATGATAATGCAGAAAAGAATTACGTTAATGTTAATGCAAAACTGTTACGACAAACAAGAACAATACGAGAAAATGATGATGGCTGGAATGGCAGAGGAATGGAATGAAATGGTGAATGCTGCCTCACCCTTAACCAAGTTGATGTGATTCTGTGTGCCGACATGGCCATACCGTTATCATAAAAGCAGATAAATTTACCCGAAAGACACAAACTCGTAAAGACAAAATGTTTCATTCTATTAAAAATTTTTATTGCAAATTTGTAATTTACAATTTGCATTTGGTGTGCTTTTTTTTTAGCTTCCAGTTTTTTTTTTTTCTTTTTTTCATTGCTCATACGCCGCGTTGTCGTTTGACTTGCGACTGTTGCCCGTTTGCCTTTTGTTTTCTTGCCGCCGTTTCTTGCCATTTTATAACCGTTATTCATAATAAAAAACAAAAAATGTTATAGAACATCATTTTGCCAACAAACATAAAAATTGCAGCACAAAAATGAATGAAGGAAGCCAACATCATCGATGATGCCAATGCCAATGGCAATGCCAATGGATGGCACATGTATCGTAATTTTTTTCTAATAAGCATAAGAGATATCTCTTCCGAGGGCTTCTTGTTGTTGTTGTTGTTGTTGTTTTTGGCTAAAAAGGGCTCAGAACTCAATGAATAGCATATGCTTTCTTGGTTCTTGGTTGAGCCTACACCTGAAGCTGGCGGAAATTGCCATACAGTTTCACTGTCGTTGCAAAAATTTTAATAACATGTCATAAAATATTTTTGTGCCTATATACATGAGAAGAACCATAAAAAAGTCATTACACATATAACCAACTCCACTCAAGCCACGGGCGAAAGTCCACCAAGTAAACAGAGTCCTCGAGTCGACAATAGAGAACAAAATGGACATGCTGCTTCTCTATCGGCAATTGCATCAGAGCAACATTGTCGCTTTTGGGTAATAATATATTTCGTTAAAGTAAAAAAAAAACAACAAAAACAAAAAAATAAATAAAAATGAAATTGCATAAAAATAATAAATATTTTGCTGGCCATTTTCAATAAGGTTGTTGTTCCCAGTTGTTGTCATTTATCTATATACACACACACACACACATACATACAAATACATATATTCACGTCTTTTTGTAAATAATTTTGTTGCTTTTATTATGATCCATAAAAAAAATGAATCCAACCAGAAGCAGCAGCAGCAGCTTCAATCAGTTTGGTTGGTCCTTGGTCCCCTAGCCTGGGCCAATTGGGAGTAATACTTTAGACTAACCAGGCGACAAAAAGGAAAAATGACTTGCCAGGACACACATAAGTATATGATAGGGATCATATATTGTATGTTTGTCAATTGTCTGGCTCGGTTTAATTTCAAAAAAAAATCTAAAGAATATGAAAGCGATTCATGTGACATGCTCCTCATCAAACAGGAAGAGGGAATATAATTACTAGCAAGTCTATATACATGCAGTTAAATGTGTATATATCATATATCAAGGACAAATAAATGAGCTGCAGAAATCAAATAATAATAAAGCAATTTAAAACTCAAGCCTTAACCACAAATATATATCAAATGAGAATGAAAATCATAAAGCAATTTTTGAAAAAGCATTGGAAAGGCAATTTGAATTATAAAGAATAAATTATAAATCAAGGATCAGCATTAACTTGTATTATTCAGTTTTTGAACTATGTAAAATATCGAAGGAGCCATTTTCTACTTTGTAATATAAATTGATATAAATGATGAGACTTTGTTTTTATTTTTATTTAAGGGGGTAAATTTTTAGTTGCCTATTCTTTCATATTTTCACATTATAATAAAATAGTAGGTAAGTAAATATTATTGTATAAAAGTTACTATTTATTTTATAATGGTAAGCTTAAGATGCGATGTTCTTAAAAAAACATTTTGGAAAACAATGGACACGTTCTTTTTCTATACAACAAAAATAGTTTGGGAATAAACGAATGATTGTTTTTTTTTTAAGATAACAATTTTCTACATTTTTTTTTTAAATTGTCTACAAAATGTAGTTATTTTTGAATAAACCTTTGTCAAAAATCTAAAAAATATCATTTTAATTTTTTTAAATTTAGACAAGTCCATCATGATTAATTAATTGTGCACCATATTTATTTTTAGGAGTCTCAGAAAAACTTGCTTTGAAGGCTTAGTTATGAATTTATTTATTTATTATCAATTTTACTCCTAAGGCTACAAGTTCAGAAACTTATTAATTATTGCCCTAGTCACACAATTTTTAAAAAATTTTTCATTGAGAAAAGAAACCAGTAATAATAAGAGGTATAGAGATTACTTACATACTAACTTAAGAAAAATGTATTTTATATGTTTGTTAATAGCTATATGTAATAAGGTTATTTGTATATTTATTTAATTTTTGTATTTTTTAATTATTATTTGAAGTACTACATTTTTTTTTTATGATAGAATAGATGTTAGTTTGGCCCTAAAGTGCGTGATATTTGTG
>JAWNPY010000244.1:0-20410 GCA_035078625.1 Scaptodrosophila scaptomyzoidea
GAAATTCCTGAACTGATTTTTATATGAAATTTTTTGTTTTGAAGGCTTTTTCCATGAAGTGGATACTAGGCTTTAAATGAAAAATTCAAAACGGAAAACGATAGATAAAACACACGAAATTCGATATTTGAATATTTTATCATGTTGGCTTTTGAAAATTTAGGGTGTTCAAAAATGTTGCTAAATTATTTTTAAAGTTGTCTGATAAGAAATTTGACTAAAAATAAATTAAAATTGGTAATTATCTTTGGAGGACTTTTGAAAATTTTGTATGTCTCAGTCAAATATTAGATAAAAATTCGAATGAAAAGCGAAATTTTTGCCAAAAACTTTAAAATTGCATATCTCGAAAATGGTGCCATAGAAAATTTTTTAAATAGGATTTTTTTGTTATGGGAGTCATATACTATCAGCGAAAAATAACGAACTTTATGGAGCAGATCATGACTTTAATTTTGTAAACTAGTGTTACATACTTACATTTTGCTAGTAGTAGGTAAAGCTCAAACAGTATTTTTTTGATCTGGTCCCAGCATTTAGCAACCCCAAAGAAAGTAAATAAGCGCAATTAATGCTACCTTAATATACGTATGTCTACATTATATGCATATAAATAGTAGGTACATATGTATTTACATCATCTTGTCTATTTTTCTGAATAAAAAAGAACGCGCTCCCTCAGCCTTTTTTCAATAACAGTTTTGTAGTAATTATAGATTTATGGCGACCAAAAACTAAAAAAAATAAAAAAGAACAATAATTAAAATGTACACACCTTTTAATTAATCCATACATACGGACATTTTGGAAAAAATTAACAAATTTTAATTATTTATTTATTATTTTAAAAATCAGTAGGTATTCATAATATGTTATTTTCGAGATTCGATGAAATAATGAATTTGCGACCATTTCTATAACATGCTAATGGAGCTCCGCATTGACACTGCGAAACTTTAAACGCCTTTTTCTGGAATTCACGTTTTGCCGGCTAATTGGAATGATATGTATGATATTCTAATAAGCCGATTGATTTCAAATTTTGCCATAGCGTTAAGAAAACATATAGTTTTATGCTGAATCTCCAATCAAACCAATAAGTACATCATCTTTTTTTCGAGATACTTTGCTGACCTACATATAACTATAACTCAAGGAAATGATTTTTTTCTATACAATTTTTTTTCCTCATATTCATAGCAATAAACATATATATGTGCCTATGTGCATGGTATAACAATCAGTGCTGAGAAACTAGTCACTAAACATCACCAAACAAAACTAAGTATTATAGATGTAATGATAGTTGATCGAGACCAATATAATAACATAAGAAATCCCTATACTTTGAAAACTTAACATTAAAGCAGTTCGGTCAATTCTTATTGCATTTTGTTTAAAATAAAATGCATTCGACGCAGATTTAAATATTCTTTCCAGATTCAAAGTCAAAAAAACGTTTTATTTGCAACTAATACCATTAAAAACTCTTCAAAGCTTAACTTGTCTCAAAAATCTTAACTGTGGCTTCATAAGCTGTGATTTGATTTCGGCAAATTATGTACGTATCAATAGAAATGTCAGCTTGCACACTTTTCAAATTGATTAAAATTATGCATAATTAACTCAAATTCGCGAAATTATAAATCATTTTTTCAAAAAATCTCTTTTTTGACCATAATGAGCCTACATTCGGGATAATATCCTCATTATATATAATTCCTGATTCCTCAATTGTATTAGTTCCATGAACTATGTACTTACATTTAATATGTAGGTACTTTAGAATGTTTTGTATGCCATAAAATAATCATTAAATAAATTATACCTACTATACCTTTTTTTGCCTCGAAGATATCATTGAATGAAAATGATTCTTTAAGTAAAAAAAAATAAATATTCCACTAAAGTACTGAGCATTTGTTTTACTTTTTTCAATAAAAAGTACCTCTGTATTTATGCGATTTAATGCCCCAATTTTAAACCTATTTTAATGAAACTTTGTGAGGAAACTCGTAGTAAAAATACCAAGACCACTATTTTGTACCGACGGGACCATACTATTACAACATATAGTTGCCATATACCATGAAATTGGTTTAAGCCATATCTTTATTGTTTACCCATCTAATCGCACCAAAAGTTTAATATACGCTTCAGTCAGAGTGCAAATCATAACCGGCTTACTATATCTTATATTGTAGATGCCATGGAAAGGACCATTTTTAAAAATATGATAGAAATCGGTTGACTATATCCTATAAATCCTGTGGAAATACTTGTCAAATAATATGAAAATTTTTATGTTGACTTCAAAAACTGAAAATCGTTATGCGAGTCAAAGAGAATATGCTTGAAAACGTGTTCCAGAGAATCGGGCATCGAACGTTCGGAGGGGCTTGCCCAACAAAATTTAAGAACCTCTTAAGATCAATGCTCCTGATAATCAGTTTATTTTGCTGCTGATACAAGTTTAGCAAATATCATTTATAGGGAAGCCCTGACCCAATAAATTCAATGGATTTAGTTTTAAGGATGGTATAAAAAATAAATGCAAGAAATAAGAATAAAATATTAAACCCCATAAAAACAACATATATTAAAATAATTTCTCTACCTATAATTTTACTTTATTTTAGTATCTAACCTTAAAAATTATAAATATATTATAAAAATTATACAATATTGTATATGTAAATGTGTGTGGAAATTTATAAATCCCTACTTTTTAGTCCAAAGCCACTACGGCCTGCTATTAGCTTATGTATGGGAAATCGTGGAGAAAGCTATTTTGGTAGATCTAAACAGCTTTAAGAGTTGTTAATAAAAGTTGAAATTCTTTTGTTTAGCTTTAGGCATCTTATTTTTTTAATTTAATTTTTTTTTAATCTTTTTTTGGAGCGGTCTGAGATAATTAGAATTGTCTATTGATAATAATAATACAAATTTCAATAATTTAAGTAAATAAATAATGATACAACTACATATTTATATGTACCTTCATACATAGGTACATATATAAAAACTCTTTTTATTATATTAAATTCTCTAGCTTAACAACCCTAAGCCAGAGTATATTTGTATTTGATTGTGGTGGTGGCAATTTCAATATATGTATATATATGCACAAGTGCACTTATGTTGCACGTTCCATAATTATGTGTGATATGTGTAGGTATACATAAATTAAATCAATCTGAAGCTAGTAAGGAGGAAGGAATATATTCAAAATCATATATATGTGCAATGTATGTATATTGGACCAGACAGTTAGGTACATAATATAGATGAAAACACATATATACATACATACACACACAATTATGCACTTATTCAAACACATATACATATAACAATGCAATTTATTGTATTAATGCATTGCATTTGTATGTATACTCTAACCCAAACAGCCAAACACCGAAAGAGACAAACAGACACACACACACACGAACTCACACAAACAGACATTGTCCATTGTCCACGATTGGAAGCAATGGGGTCGCGAAGCTATTGAATCCTTTCCCATGTACTTTTAAAATCAATCCCATTTAGGCTTAATTATATAGATGAACTTGGCTTTTAATGGCTGTCATAAGAAATAGAGTAGAAATGTTGAATTGGAATTAAATACCCAAAGATACCTATGTATTATTATAGGTATTATATTATTTGATAGTAAAATAAAATAAAATAATTGACATCAGTTTATCGTTAATTCAACTTGTAGATTACAAAAATTTACTAAGGCTTGCAAAACTTAATGTGCGATAGGTGCTTAAGGAACTTTAATAAAAAGATTCCTTGAAAAAGAAAAAACAAGTTTTAGGGGAATTGACAAACAAAGCTGCATTTGATGGATCGAATTCTACTAAGCTGAGAAACATGAATATCAATTGAAAATTTCTAGAAACTCTTTTGCTCTTAGATATTTTATATTAAAGATTTTTATTGTTATGCAATTTTTTGAAAATCTGTTGGTAACGAAAACCACTTTGGAAATATAATAATTTGGAAACAAATTGGAAAATGTTTTATCTTAAATTTAAAGAAAAGTTTAAATGAAACCGTTATTTTTCCTTGAAATTGGTAGCACATGAACCTACTATCGTAAATACATGTAAAATAAATTCAAACTTCTTTATATAATTATTCGTAATGAAAGAAATAAGATTAAAATTTCGAATGTTTAGCTTTTAAAATAAAGAAGAAAAATACTAGAAGCTTGACCCGATAATTTGTAAATCTTTCAAATAAAACAGGACCTCAGGACTTTAAATTCGAAATTACTTCATTTTTAACCCACTGTAACTTGGAAACTAGAGCTAAGCTACAGTTTTCATAAGGATTTTTGGATTCAGCGGAGAGAAATGCAGTGAAATTAATTTTTTTTTCAACTCCCAAAACATTTTCACAGTTGTGTAGGGTTGTTAAAATTATAACTAGGTGTCTATATTATGTGTTTTTATATATTTTATACAATTTTATTATATAAAATTCTAAAATATTTGTAAAACGGTGGTAAAAATTGTCTTATATTCTCCAACCTAATCTAATTATAATAACACTAGTTTACAGCACATTTATCCCAGAAATCTCGATATTTTTCGCTGATAGTGTATGACATGCAGAGTTTGAAAATGTTAAATAACACTAGTTTATAAAATGAAGGTCTTGATCTGTGTCAGAACTAGTATAATTTGAACGAATTGGGTTTCTATTTCAAGATATTGTATCATAGAATAAATCCCTTGTATAAGCCGGGTTCTTTTATTCAAAATCTCTAGCTACCTACATATAAATATTTTTATTATAGGTATCCCTTAACCCACTTGGCCCTGAACCAAAACTACTGGGAATTTTTCGAATAAATCCTAGGAATTACTTATATGGTCCACCAATGTATAAAAAGAATATTACTTGAATTTTTTATTACCATGAAATTCACCTATTTTTTACCTCAACATTCTTCTTTGTAATTTTCAAAGTTTTTTAAAAGTGAAATCTTGAAATATAGAATTATTGAGCAGATCGCGCAGGCAATAGTCTTCTATAATATTATATTTTTTAGAGGCCTAATGTGCATTTATCGCACCTTCAAATTTGTTTCAATCTAGGCAACTCCTAAGGGATCAAATATTGTCAAATTTTTATGAACCATGACCATAATGTATGAAACTCACCATTCCCATAGTAAGTCACCGAATTTGAATTCTATATTTTTTTTTATTAATGTTTGTTGCTGCTTTAATGAAAATTTACGAAATTCACCTGACAACATACGTTTTTTGGTGAGGTTATGAAGACATTTTGTAGTGGATCGGATATCCCGATTTTGAGATTTACAAATTCTAAATAATATTTCGTTTACGCAACACCAAGGCTAAATGGGCTAATATCGAAAGTTTTTTGTGGAGCGCGTAAAATTGGGGTATACACATAACTTAACTTAGGAATATTTAACAGGTTTGCAACAATTTTACTTAATTAATTGAATAGATATTGTAACGAAAGCTGTGGTAGCCCCCTTGCCTTGCCCTGTGCAGTCTTGGCGCCGTAACAGCTGTTTACTTTAAGTTGGTTGCGCTTAACCAATAATAAGCCATGGTATTTGCAATTGATTAATTTCGGGTAAATTGTTGCCAACGCACGTAGATTAAATTAAACTAACAGCGCATCTTTTCTTTTGTTTATCTTATTATAATTCAACTAACAATGAGACCAAATTTCTTTACCATATCGGCTTTAAAATTTATTATTTTAATTTTATTAAAAAAACTGATTTTTTCCCACCAATTGGTAGGTAATCAACTCAAGTTGATTTTGAATAAGCTTCATTTGCTTCATTTAGGATCTTGCCTTATTAATAAAGCGGCGATTGCGATCGTTACACTTTTGGCATTTAAAGGCCAGTGGCATGGCAAAGCAATTGCAATTTGGGATTCAAGCGATTTCCAAGCCAAATAAAACAGATGGCACACTACTGACCTGCTGAGCTGAGCTGAGCTGAGCAGAGCAGAGCTGCTGAAGACAAAGTGTCAGGAAAAAGGAAACGGTTGCAAAATGTTGCGAATGTTCCATAAATGCATAAATTTAAGCGCATCTGTATCTAAGAACAGGTCATTGCAAGTCCAGCTGGACATGCGCGAGAGAGTGGCAAGTTAAACTAAAGTAAAGTAAAGTAAAGTAATTGCAATATCCGGAGTAGCTGAGGCCAAGCAGCCGTTTGGCTGGTTGGTCTGGTGTCTGGTCGATCGCTAAAGTGAACACAGACAATTTATACAATTTATAATTCGTTTAACGGGGTAATATTACCAGACAATCCTTGTTTCCCCTTTTACAATTTGTTTGTCCTGGGTTAATGGAAATTCCGGCATCTGGACGAGAATGTACCGTTTTGGACAACGGCAACTAAGCTTCAGCTTTATGCGTACACTTTTATCTTCTTCTTTCAACCCCTATTATTGTACATCCCTAATTCTCTCCTGGTCCCTGGTCACTGCTTGCATTGGACAAACCTATCCCCCAAATTTGTGCATGTATATTTATTTATTTTTTTATTTTTGCTTTTTAGGTGTGTGTGTGTGTGTGTGTGCGTGTTATTTGCCCCAGCGGCTAACGGAACATTTATCCAGTAAAGGGCTGACGGACGGTAACCGATCGGTTATAATTTATGCAAAAAAAAGGCCAACAAAACAAGCCACGCAGCAGAAATCAAATCAAAAATTTTGGACAGGTAAGAAAAGCAAAGGGATCTCATCTCGGATGGTGACAAAAGGGTTGGTTGGACGGCTGTGCTTTCCGGCAGAGATCACCAACACACACACACAATGCGACAGCTGGTCATCCTCAACCCCCTGCCCCTGTCGGGTCAACTCAACTCAATTCAATTCAACTAATTTGCATTTGCAGTTGTATTTATTTGGAAACATCTTTTGGGCTGCCTTCATGGATAGTCTTTTTATGTTTAGTAATATGCCAAGTTATTGAATTCTTATGGGGCAATAGAAAATACGCTGAACTTCAAATTGAATTTAATATAATTAAACGTGCCAGTTTAATATGATTTGGTGAATTTAGTATCATAAATAAAAAAAAAATTCTAAAACGTTTGATACTTCGTGATTTTTTTTTTATTTATCAAGTTCATTTGAAGTATAAGAGTTAATGTATTTGATATTAAATATTAATTCAGTTCAATAAAATATTAATATTAAATATAATAAAATTAAAGAACTTTTTTTCCTAAAAGAAGCTTTTGGTTTTAAAAAAACTAAATAGTCCAAAATATATATTTTACTGTCAACTTAGTTCATCAGTTTACATTTGTAAAAAGGAATATAAAATAAATTTCAGAATGAGTACCTCCTCGTATTAATTTAGATTTAAAATTTTGCTAGCTAAAATCATTCACATACAGTTATTTAATCCTTAAGTACTCGAATTTAGTTATTTTAAAAACAAACAAAAGTTTAATTCAAGTAATTGTTTATCGACAAAATCTACCATATAGCTTTTATTTTATTTGTGTCAAATGTGAAATGACGTTCTGAGTTGAAAGTAAAACATTTGAATAAAAGCTATTTAAAAAAAAATTATTTTGTATAATAAAATAGAGTTAATTAAAAATCACATATGGTATAGGTAGGTAAATTTATTTTGTTCAGTTGACATTACACTCAAATAAATTAATTCCTTATTTTGATAGTTTTTATTGGTTTTGCAAGCATAAGGTAAAAATATTTATGAGGATTTTTTTTTTGTAGAACTAAACTTTAAAAAAATTAATGTTGCCGCAATTCAAAGTGGTGAAATTAAACTCATGAAACTTATGCTTTTAAAAAGCCCGCCAAGCTGGATTTTAGTTCCTTAGTACATACAAATTACAATAACTAATGTTAAAACAATGAAACTAAAATTAAAAATCAAATTTCATAAGCCCACTAAACCGAACCTGACTAAAAATTGTTCACTAGTATTAGTTCCTTAGAACGATCATTAGAATATTCATATGAGCGTTCATTTACTAAGCTGCTTCAAAATGGAATTGCAAGATTCCGCTCGCATACACATCCAGGGCAAATTAAATAAAAGATTGTAATATTTTAATTATTAGCAATAAAGTACAAATTATTTAATTTGTATTTAATTGAATAAAACTTATTGTGAGTGTGTTTTCTCTTTTAATTTACAATAATAATTTACAAAACAGAAAAGTTCTGAAAATTTTGACTTTACATTCATTTTTTTATGAATGTATGATCAAAAAAAATCTTTATGTTACATGTTTTTGTACAAAATATTTAAATTATTTATTTCGATAAAATTTAAGAAATATATTGTATATTTTTCCATTATTTAAGATTAAGATTGTGGAATGAGAGCGCCTTCTTCATCCTTCGTCGAATTATTTTATTTTTTTCTCTTCTCTTTTCAAAGAAAAGTTACTCAGTTTCTTATTTTGGATTTTACTTTGCCCTTTTTTTTTCATTCGTTCTTCTTTCAAAAAAAAAAATGATAATCAATCATTTCCTGCAAAAGCAACAACAACAATAATAAACCAAATAAAAAGTGAAAATGCTTTTGGGGTTGGGTTTGGGCTTGGCAGGTTGGTGGTTGTAGCCCAAAAAAGGATACGAAACACTGAAAAAGAAAACAAAAGCAAAAATACACAAAAAAAAAACAAGAAAACAAAAAAAAATATAACGAATGGACGAGGGTGGAAGGAACTGTTGCCATTTTGTTCGCTTTTGGTCGCTACCACCTACTACATACAAATATATATACGCCATACTTTATAGTTTAGAGTCTTACTCCCTTTTCGTAATTTTTGTAGTTTTTTTTTCTGGAGTGGAATGACGCACTTCCGCCTGCGCCTGCCACCTTTAGCAAGGTAACAGGACGAAGGATCTTGGGCAAATAAAACTGTAATTGTGCAGGAGACGGACAGACAGACGGACGGACGGACAAGATGTCCAAAGTAGCAATTTAAAATTTAATTTTCTTGAAAAGCAGAAAAATCAACAAAAAAAATAAAAGCAATAAAAATGAAAACGCTTCGTATACAAAAAAGAGTTGCAAAAAAATTTCCAAGTCTTCATTTACAAATACTCTAAAATTTTCTACATTATTAGATAACTTAAATATGTAGGTATATAAAAAATATAGATATAAGTATTTACAAAATTCTCTAAAAATGCATGAATTGGAATCTTTTAAAGGTCAGTCAATCAAAAGTTTAGCAAATATTATCGAATATTTATTTTCTTAAGTGTATAATAAATTCGGCTTTGCTTGTCCTTTTTTTTCAACTTTTTTGTATGTATTTGCTTCTTCGTTTGTTTCTGTTCTGTTTTGTTTCATTTTATCTTTTACTAGCTTGTTTAATTGTCCGAAAAGTGGCGCGCGGAAAGCAATGGCCAAAGTAGAAAAGTAGGAGGAGGAACAATGGCATTAAAATCGCTGTTGGAAAGGAGATGGCAACCAAAAAATGTGCGCAACAATAACTGCCCAAAAGAAGAACAAGAAGGAGGCCAAAAATATAAGCAAATCAAAAATAATAAAAAAATGCCACAGTAATGGGGGTAATATTTTTTGTTGCCTTAGTTTTTCTTAAAAATTTCTTTGAATCTGTTTGTATTATTGATGTATTCACTCTAAACTTGTGAAAGAATTCTTGATATATATGTTAACTTATTTATACTTTGTACTTAATCCTATCAAGGTTATAGGAGAAAAAGAGAATAACAATTGAAGAAAAATTTCTGCTGCTATAGCGGCAGTCAAAAAAAAAGAAATAAAAGTGTGACAATTCTAGAATTAATTAATTAGTTTTATTAAGAAATGTGACAATTAAAATAGAGTTTCTATTTTAGATGCATAAACAATTGACAATTATGTATGTTTGATTATTTTTACCTTAATGCCTTATCTATGTATTTTTTTTAGTTCAAATACAAATTCCTGAAATTCATTAAGAATATTCCTTGAAAACTAGTCGCGAGTCTACAACAAATCATGCAAACTTGTTCGATCTGTGTGTGTGTATGTGTGTGTGTGTGATGAGTGAGTAGTTTTTTGCCTCCAAATAATTCCAAACCACAAAGTGGTAAATGCAAGTCGAATTTAAAACAACAAAAAAAAAACAACTTCATAAAAGGCCATCAGTCGAGCAAGTCACTTAACTATCTTTTTGTCCCTTTATTTATTTATTTTTTGCTTTTTTTTTTGTAGCTTACTTAAAATAATAATATATATTTCATTTCACACACAATGCAAACGAGAGTAAAGCCCTTTACAGGTACCCAAGGTCTTTTCCTGCCAGCTCTCTCTAAATTGTAATTGTAACTGTAACCCTTTTCACGCACTTTTTTGATCAAATACATACACACACAAACACAAACACATTGGCATGAGATAATAACAGAGTTGTTTGTGGCCGCTGAGCTGGGCGCATTGTAGCGTGAAAACGCACGAGCGGTTGCGGCTGCTGCTGCTGACCGCGGTGGTCGTCGGTTGACTTTTGCTTTGTCTTTATACTTCGTACAGTAAACACTCTATGTAAAGGATATTTCAGCATGAACTTTACACTTTCTTTTGTACAAAAATTTTTCTCGAATATCTCAGGTAGTTTGCGTTTTATTTACAAAAGAAAGTGTAAAGTTCACGTTGAAAGACCCTTTAGTTGTCTAATTAATATAGAGACGACTACAAAGGTGTAGGTATGCAATTGCAAGTGAATAAAAATTAAAGAAACATCTTGAATATATACTGAATATGCAGGTAAATATTAATTAGCCCCGAAGACCTAACATAAGGTGCAATAAATTAAATAAATAACGAGTTTCGACACAAATTCTTCTGCATCCGAATATGAAGCTAGATTCTTCAAAAATTCAATACCTACATAAACAAAAAAACATTTAGAATGGGACCCAATAAAATGCTCATCTTAATTCAAAAATGTAAACACTTCATTTTAAAGTGCTTCTTTCTGAAAAAATATAGGTACATTAAAAATATTACTTTTAAAATTTAATAATATCTGACTTCAGGAGAAAGCTTCAAGCGGTGTAATAGGTCCACTAAAAGCTGAAATATGTTTAAGAATTCGCAATTTTTTTGTAGAGAAGAAACGTGTTCCCAGAAATTTTAATTATAATCACTTTTATTTAAGTGAAACGATTGACAGCACATGATTACCAATTCATTTAAGAAATAAATAAAATAAATAATCTATTTTATTAGAAATTATGTACTTACTTGTATATATTTAAATGTAATGCTTAATAAAAACTTCACTATGTTTATTTGATAAATAAAGAAATTTTTAAATTGGTAGCGTTTCGTTTTAGACAATTAAATTATTTACTTGATTTATTTTTAGCGAACTGTAGATAAAAAATAAAAGAAAACAAATAAAGCATATATTTTTGATAATAAAACTAATTATGTGGTCTTTAAATTATTTTTGTAATGTATTAAAATTAATAATATATAACAATTAAACTAATTAAGGATCTTATAACACTAGTAAGCATGGTTTTGAATCAGAGAAACTAAAAGCTTGAGAAACAGATTTCAGATTCGGATTTAGCACTCCAATTTACATTAGAGACAACTTTTAGTTGGTCAGATCCAAAGTCGGAGAAAAAAGAGTATGAGAGGTTTTTGAAATATTTTACCGACTTAAAGAAGGAAGGACATTTTTTTCATACTTTTTTTGAATTCTCCATCCCAAAATCTTTTAGAAATGATATTTAGGGTTGCTCATATATTCATGGCTTAACCGGTACTATATATGGAACTCGACAACTTTATAATGCAATAACTCGAAAACTAGAACCAATCTTAACAAACGGATTTTAGTTCAGGGCATTAAACACTATGAAAACCCATTCTTATCTTCTCTGATCCAAAAGCTGACCCGAATTTGTAAACTTGTGTAAGTATTGTACGTAGTTTTGGTGATAAAAACAAATTAGATTTGAAAAAAGTATATAAGCTGTGGCGCAACGAAGTTAACTTTCCCTCTGAGTTTTATGTCTAAAGCATATCCTACATGCCAAGTAATTTTTGTTTGAGAAATTAGAATTATTTCGTTTCTAAACATTTGTTGGATTTTAACATATTCATAATATTTTAATATACCTCAGAAAATATTCGTCTCGATAGCCTAGAGGGTATATATCTCTAGCTCTGATATCGTTGACTCAGAGTCGAAATTTTCGAGAATTTTTTGAATATTTTCTAGATTTTTAAGTACCTTCCATAAATTAAATTTTTTGTTTCAGCTTTGTTTTAATGGTTCATTTTTCATTCGGGACAGAAATGAATATTTAGAGTTATTCCATGGCGGCTTTCCATATCACATTCTAAACAAAATCTATAAATAACTCAAATTTTCATCGATATGGCACCTCTATAAATAATATGAAATAATATGAAATTAACAATTATACTTTTCATTGTCAGTAAGATATGCTTTAGATAAAAAAAATTTTACTTTTCTTAAATAGCTCCACAAATACTAGGTCGATTTTAAACTTGTACATTGGAAAGATGTATTGAGCTTGGCTTAGTTAAAAGACCTTAGTAATGTTACATAAGATACTTGTAAGAAGAATAATTTAAAACAAGCTTCAAAACACATGCTAGGATCATTCAAATAATTAATATAAAGCTAAAATTATTATAACTTTTTTTTTTGTCCTGGAATATTTGTAAAAACTTAAAATTGTCTTTTTATTATGAATGTTAAATACGTTTTAAAATTTAATGTGACTATAAGCAAAATTGCTCGTAGCATTAGGAATGGAACAATAAATAAACTACAAATTCAATTAAATTCAGCTCCTTATCATTTGACTAATCTTTTGACGAAATTGAAAAAATAAAAATAATAAACGAAAGTGTATTTTTGCCGAAAACTTTGAAAATGCATTACTCGAAAACTCTGCCAAAGAATATTTTTGGATTGCTATTTTTGTGTTGTGGGTGCCATACTCTATTAGAAAAAAAGTGCTGTCATCAAGGGTAATTGGTTTAATTGATATAATTTTATTTATTGAACTTATTATTTATTTTTTTTTTTTTAAATATCAAAAATTTTACAGTTCAATGGGGAAAAAACAAAACAAACAAAAAAAAAATTCAAAAAAATTATTATAAAAATAAAACCAAAAAATTTGTAAGTATTGTGTTGATCCTTGAATAATTTTATACTATTCCTATTTACTTGGGTAATAATTTATTAGTTTTTGAAGTTTTAGCCTCAGAAGAATAATAAATAAACAAATTCAATTAAATTAGGTAAGATAACGAATTTTCATAACGTTATGAACATTTAATAAAAATAGTCCGAGGGTCTGTAAAAAGACTCTGAGCGGAAAATACCAAAAATTGTGTAAGACAATAAACTCTTAAATTGTTTTTATTAATTTTTGGGCAACAACAATTAAAGATTGCTCTGCTGTGTGGCTTACTTTTAATGGAGAAATAATTTGTGAAGGAAAAGTAACTGAAGCAATGGCTTTTAAATGAAACTGAAACATAAATCGTGGCAGTGGCAGCTCTTCAGTGTAATAAAAATTCTCTTCATATAAAATTTTAAGAGAGCGTTTAGAATGAAGGGAACAGGAATATGAACGAGTGAAAAAATCCCAAACGGGAAATTCCAATAAAGAGACATCTAGCGGATAAATGAGAAACTAACGACATACACTCTTATTTTTCCACTCTTGCATTCTCTCTTTCTTCCTCTCTCTCACTCTCTTGCTCTCTTTGCTTGTTTTTATTGAAAAGTTTTAGGCTTTACGGACGTTCAGAGAAAACTAAAGAAGAAGGGTTGTTTTTAAATTAAGGAATGAAATAATTGTAAAAATTATCGAGAGCCCAAAAAATAATAAAAATTAGAACTCTATTTAAATTACATTATGTATTTAAAAAAATAAACAATGCATCAGAATCTTTAAGAAAATGTATTAAAATAAATTGACTAAATAATAACAAATTATATATTTACATACAGGTAAATATGCGTATTGAAATATTAATTCATTAAATGTTACCGTTACCTGACAAATTGATTGAAAAAAATACAAATCAAAATAAAAAAATTAAAAACAAACAAACCGAAAGTCGCAAATCCACAAAACAATTAATTACGAATACAACAAGGTTCAAAAGCGATAAAAGAAGGAGGATTCGCTAATGAAATCCGATTTCACTTGAATGGGGCATATAAAAAAAACGAATAACAAAAAAATAAAAAGAAAGCTGCTAAAAAAAATTGATGTGAAAATTCCCAGGGGATCAGCACGTAATTGCCTCGATTTGCCGCCTTTTAAATTGTTTTTATTTCTCGCTTTGTAGTCTAACCGTTCACATCCTCCACATTTATATCCCGCTCTCTCTGTCCCACTCTCATTCTCGGAGTTGGTCACTTTGGCATTTAAACAAACACATTATGTTGTTGGACAAATACTCTGCGGCACGGCAACAGCAACAGCAACAATAACAACAACGTTAACGTAACGGCACTTGACCACAAAGTCATGTTAATTAACATGCGGCCAGCAGCGATTCCGACGCCAAGGCCCCCCATCTTTCTGTATACTCTCACCATACCGTTTGTTTTTTCTCGCATTCGCGTGCCCACAGTTGTCCGCAAAACGGTAAATGGCTCTCCTGTTGCTTCCGCTGAAATTTTAAATTTGCAAGTGTCGAAAAAAAACCGGCAAAGCAAAGAAAAAAAGCAGAAAAAAAGCAGCTCATAAAAACAAATCGTTTCGCAGATTTTTTTTTATACATCCACTTTGCATTTGTAAAGAGCATGGGAATTGTACCCTTCGGCCAAGACAACACTAACCGCCGTCATATGGTTGGAATTTGTGGATTCCCGGGGGGAGATTTTGGGGCAAATTTGGGATTAGGTCATGTTTTAATTGAACCCATCGCGGACACACGAATTAATTTGCCCTATCTTCAACACTCATTAACGACTATTTTAGAGCCATTGAATTGGATTGATTTCTGGATGTACCTACTTATTTAAATGGATCTATGTATAATAAATTATACTACTCAGTACAGTACAAACTCGATAATTCGGGCAGTTAGTGTTTGATCAGTTGGCGGATTGTTGAGTATCTGAAAACAAAATTCACACACACACATAAACAAATAATCACTTATAGGCTTTTTATTACACTTGTACTTACATTCATTATTACACTGTGTAACATACAAAATGTGAATTAAGATTTGACTTCATAGGCATAACAAACTTCCGTTCGGGTTTTATGGCCTATTACTATTTTGTTGCCCGGAAAAACTCGGATCGATCAATTTCTGGCTCTGATATCATTGACTCAGGATCGAAATTATCGAAAAACGTTAATTTTTTTTTATTTTGTATAATAATTTAATATAATTTTGAAAAAATATTCTAAATGCATTTAATAATTAAAATTCTTTTTCAGTATTATTTTTGCCTTTGCTTCAATGTTTCATTTGTCATTCGGGACTGAAATAAATTTTTAAAACTATTTTTGTCGGTTTACCATATCACTCACATTCTAAACGAAATCGAAAAATAGCCCAAAATTTTTATCGATATCTCTAAAATTTGAATGGGATCGAAGAAAATACTTTTACCATGTTTTTTATATATTTGTAAATTACTAGTCGAGAACAATGAGATAAACAAATGCATGAGCAAAATTTAAGACCGAGACCGAAGGCAACTTTGTTTGAATTTTTGTATTTATCATTTTTAACAACCAACCTTATATTTCGAAAAGCAGTTACTTAAGTACTAAAATAGTTTTAGAATAAATCAATACACTATGATTTTATCTGTCAAAATTCAAAAGCATACCATTGTACAAGGCCCTTTTAAGTGAATAAACTGACTTCTCAATAGGATACTATGCTTTAAAGAAAAAACTTAAAGTTAATGATTTCTACACTGACTGGAGAGCATATACGACTTTTAGAAACTAAAATTTGGTGCGATAAGGTGGCTAAATAATAAAGTTATAGCCTAAACGAATTTTATGGCAAATGGCAGCTATACGTAACAATGGTCCTAGTCTCCTAATCAAGTTTTAATAAGAGAGCTTTAAAAATGAGAGAGTAAATCCCACTGACAAATTTTTGTGACAAAATAAATATACTTTTTATTTAAAAAAGTATAAAAACAATGTTATAAACACAAACCATCTACCCCTATGATCGCACTGTATATAAATATACTGTATGAAAAAACTGTGTTTTTGCCCAAATACAAATCTTTATATTAAAAAAACTGTATCAGGGGTGTCACAGCTTTTCGAGAGATTTCGAGCTCGGTTAGATTGTAAATCTCTTGAAAAAACCGTAGGTGTCAGTTCAAGAGATTTCATTTTTCGAAGATAGAAGTTCGAAAAGGGAAATTTTGGGAACTAAATGTTGTGAATGAATTCTAAGGGTTGCCAAAGTCCAAAAATGCAATTTATTCTTTTACAAATTCAAGTTTTGGTGGTCTATACATAATCAAAATACAATGTTAATAATAAATATTCCTATATTTGTTTACGTGAAAACTGCGTGAAACTATTCGAGTACTTGAAACTAAATTCCTAAAGTATTTTGAAATTGAAAACTCGCCCGCCAAGTTTTAAGCTTTGAATGGCAACTCAATACAATTTTCGGCGTTCATATTTTTTTGCATTCACACTTTTGGGCAACACGCACCGACATTTTAGGAACTTCGAAAATGGGAGATGGTTAAAACCATTAATATTGTCTTTAAAGCAGTGGTAGTTAAAGTTTGACAACAATTAGGTAGGTGGAAAATTTTTCGTTTTTTTGTCGACCAGTGTAATTTACCATTTTTGCGATTTTTAAGCTCTAGGTGGGGTTTTTTCAAATCAATTTGTTCCACCGTTTTTTTTTACTCTAGCCTATTGTTTTATTTCATATTTTCAAAAAGCCACTATGGGGAAAAATTCGATTTTTAAGGCATATATTTTAGTATTAAACTTTGATGTTGCTCGGATTTTGGAACAACAAAACAGTTAGAAAAAGCTAAATATTTAACTTTTTATGTTGTAGCTCTCAAGCTGTTGAGTCGACCCAAAAGCAGTATATAGCGAAATTGTAGGGGACTATTATGTCTACATTTTGCTTATTCGTTTGGCGAAATCAGACTACAAGAACATATTAAAAAATATATTTTTAATTTAAATTTTAAAAATGGATTTCTTTAGAATGTATCCATATAAAAATGATAACTTATTTTATTCCTGTTAAGGTAGAGACACTCTTTGAAAAAAATAATTGAGCCAAGCTGGCAATAAATGCAGTAAGTGGTAATATTAGTATTTCATTTAAGCGATCAAAGTGGTCCAAATTCAGAAAAAAAAAATTTTAATTTCTCTTTAGTCTTCTTAATATGTATATAAAGTTTGAAGTCTACAGCAGTGTTATTAGGGCAATCATAAAAAATTCAACTACAGTATCGGAGCAATTAGAGTTTAAAGCAGTGTCAGTTTTGTTCCAAATAGACTTTTGTGTCAAATCCAGTTTTGTACGTTGAAGCTAAAAAATAAATTTGATCAATAAGTGAATTGACTTGAAGTCAAAATGAATGACTGACAGATACTCTTAAATTTCGAAAACCACAATTAAATGCACCGATTCAACACTGTTAAGTCTGCAATAAATTAACATGTGGAGCCAGTTAAATTACAAACTGTAGCACAAAATAACCTTGCAAAAATTAAAGAGGAGCAAGGCAAGCAAAATAAAACAAGAAAACCAAATAAATAAACTCTTAGTTCCAAGACATTGCCACGTATATATTTTTGCGACAGTGGAAAGGGCATTTATATGTTTGTTGCCTGCATTTACTTGTATTGCAGAACGGTTTTAAAAGCATTTTTCTTCGCATCCGCCAAACGCAGTCGGACTTCTTATCGTTTTGCCGGAAACCTGACCTAAACTTCTTGCAATATTAAAATGACGTTCAATTAAAGTTATAGTGCTAAAATTTCCTGTTTCTTAATCCGAGACAGGGCCTAAAAAAATGTAAATGAATAATTGCAATTATTTCAATAGATCAGTTAGTTTGTAAAAATATTGTTATTAACTATTGAAAACAAAAATGCTGAAAACAATAGACAGGCAAAAACAAACTACTCTAAAGTTTTAGAGAGCGGAGACAGTATTTGACTCATTTTCAAAAAATTAAACATTATATTGGTATCTCGTTTTAATTAATTTTTTGAATGAAAATTGCTTGTTTTCTAAAATAAACAAATTTAAGGAGGACTGGAAACAACGCGCAGCAAGTTTGAATAATATAATATATAATACATATATTGTAACTGGTCTTAACTGCTTACAAACTGTGATTGATAAAAGAATAGCAAGTTTGGTGCACTGCAGCTTTATAAACTGTACATTTTCAGAGTTACGAAAGAAACTCAACATTCGTTAATTTCTCCTTTTTTGTGCTTTAAATTGTAGCAGTTTGAAGTTCTTAGTACTACTGAAACTTGAGTTGTGTGTGTGTTTGTTAAAACTTGGAAATTAATTTTTATGTTTAAGGGGATCATACAAGTGTCTCCTTGCCTTATTAAAGCAAAAGGGGTGGACAAAAACTCACACAGAAAAAAGAGAAAAAGGGATTAATTAAAACAATAACAAAATCTATAGCATGTGTGAAATGCAGGGGCAAAAATTTAAGCATTACCAGATTCTCTTTTACATTTATTTTCTCTTTTATTAATATACATACTCTTAGCCAGGCTCTTTTATTTTCATTTATTTTAATTTTTAGAAACTATTTTAGTTTAAATTGGGGATAATACAGTAATAAAAAAAATATGAGTAGGTATATAATTTAAAAAATATATGAAGAGTTCGATGGCCTTTAAACTACTAAAATTCTTTTTGTGTCTCTCGTTCGTCCTAAATATTTTAGAATATTGTTCTTGTACTTGTCTGGGTACCTCTCTATTCTATTCTCGATTCAAAAACAATTCTTGGGTTTTGCTCTACGTGGATTGGGTTGGAGTCCGTAGAACGTGCAATAGCACTATTTTTGTTTAGAGACTAATTTGCGGTTGTATTGATGGTTCATATCTTCTTGAACAACTTTAATTTAAAGTCCCTGTTAGATCAATGCCTATTACATCAAGGCCTATTACATCGACGTCCTTGTGTATCAAATTAGGCAATACATGCCCCTTGTCGTGCCTTGTGTTTCAACCATAATGTGCTATTTCCATGGATCTCGAATAATTTACCAGTCAGTTTGTTGTCTGCTCGTATTCTTAATTATCTCTTTTAGGTTAGTTTTTAAGCCTACTTTTTATATTTGCTTTTCTTGCAAAACATTGTGTTGGGCTATCACTGTGCATAAAATTCCCATTGACCCTTCAAAAACGTTTTGGTTTTTTCATGTTCTTATTGTTCAAATTATTAATCTTCTTAGACAAATTAATTAGGTAGAATTTTGAATAATGACATTAAACTAATGAAGTTATACCTCCGGGGGAATTTTTTAATAATGTTATATATAATATTATGTTATATTGTTTGTGCTGGCCGCATTGGTTGCTCGTAAATATTAAATAAAATAAATAAATAAAATATAAATAGTTATTATACCTTCATACAAAATTAAATAAGAAGTAAGAATCGTTGGCGGCATTCCTGGCCTCAATTTGGTCAATTTACCCCGTTCATTATTTTTTTTCACTTGAGGCTTTTTTTTTTTAATTTACCGCCACTTGCGGCTCTCAATTATCTCTGAGGCTGGCGTTAAATTTAATCAAATCACATCACATCCCTGTGTCATTTCAATTTTCACGAATAGAAAAAAATGTACCTAACGGAAAAGCTGACAGTGGCAGAAGTTTTACAATTTTGCTCATATGGCAAAAGAACAACACTTTTGTCAACCTTTCTGAAATCGTATTGCATATTTTTGGGCTATAATATTAAACAATTTCTAAATAGTCATAAAATTGCCAAAATCATAATTTTTGTTAAAAAAAATTAATCGTATACCTGTTATATTTGAAAACTTACGTTTCTCCTCCTCGTGTGTGAAATTCCACGCACGCTGAAACTTAGTGTATTTAATTTGTTTAAAAACTCTAAAGACACATAATGGTAATTTTTTTCGGTAAAAACTAAGTATGCGGATTATGAATTAATGCAAGTTTGATCGTGTCAGTAGTCAAAAATGAGAAAAAAAAATAGAAAAAGTTAACTTCGGGGCGCCGAAGTTTACATACTTTTTTCAATTAGCAGTTTTAGTTTTGTTCCATTTGGATTTATGGATAATCTAACTTATACCAATTCCAATTGGGATTTTACTGATCGTTTGTATGGCAGCTATATGATATAGTGGTCCGAT
>JAWNPY010000246.1:0-20284 GCA_035078625.1 Scaptodrosophila scaptomyzoidea
CACGAAGACAAGGAAACGAAACGTAAAACGCCCAGCTTTCCCGGCCAGGAATTGAACGTTAAGGTTCCCCATTTCTTCGATGAAATCTTGCATTACGCTTTGCTGCCGATTGGCACCATTCCTGGCGTAATGCAAGAAGTAAAAGCGATCCAAACACGCGAGACGTTCGACATTATGGCTCGCGACCGGTCGGGGCGTTTGGATATGTACGAACAACCCGACTTGACCAATCTCTTCAATAAATGCATGAACTGAGGTAAACGAAATGGCTGCTCTTACTCAACCGTTTAACGCAATGGCTCACAACCCTGAAATGGGCGTTCCTTCGCTTCCGGTCGGCTCGAAAATGCCCGTTGTTATTCGTAGCTCGGAAATCGAAGCTTCGAAAGGCAACAGCAACAACGGCATGATCGTTTTCGGCGTCGAAATTCTCGATGGCCCGAACAAAGGTGCTGTTGGCGCAATCCGCTTCAACATTTATAACCAGAACGCCGATGCGGCTCGAATCGCTGCCGACCATCTGGCCGCGCTGTCGTACTCTGTGGGTGTCCTCAACTGGCAGAATACCGAACAGCTTCATAACATCCCTTTCCTGATCGACGTGGCGAAGCAAAAAGTTCCGGCTGGCGGCGAAGACAAAGGATATACCGATGTTGTCGCTTACTACGATATCAACGGCAACAAACCGAAGCGCGGTCAAGTTCCTGGCGGCAACAACCAGCAACAGCAGAACAACAACCAGCAACAGAACAACCAACAGCAGAACAGCGGTAACAACGGCGGTAACTTGAATGCTGGCGGCAATCAAGGCCAGGACAACGGCCAAAACCAGCAGAACAACCAGCAACAAAATAATGGTGGCAACTGGAACGCCGGCCAGAATCAAAACCAGAACAATGGCGGTGGAGGTAACTGGAACGCTGGTAACAACCAACAACAGAACAGTAACGGCAACGGTGGCGGTGCGCCATGGGGTAACCAACAGCAGCAATAAGCGTCTCGCTGCTTAAATACTAACGGGCTTCGGCCCGTTAGTTTTCTCAAACACACGAAAGGTTTTTAACGTGATTATCGAAGATATGGACGAATTCATAGCAGCTAACCCAACCGGTAAGCTTGAAGATAATCAGCTTAAAGTGCTTTCAACTCGCATTAAAACGGCTATTGACGATTGGGCGGTTAGCGAGTTTCAAGAAGATTTCCGCACACGTCTTGGCGCATCGATCATTCATCGCGAATGCGACCGCTTTCTTTACCTTTCCTTTCGCTGGGTGTTTAAAGACATTCGGGACGGTCGTATGCACCGCTTGCTTCAGCGCGGCAAAGAAGAAGAAGCACGTTTTATTAAAATGCTTCGCGGCATTGGCTTTACCTTTTGGGAAGTTGACCCGGCAACAGGTAAGCAATTTCGTTTCCAGTCCGCCCACGGACACTTTGGTGGTTCAATGGATGGACTTACGATGTTTCCTGAAAGCTGGGGTATTCCCGGTATTTTTCTGCCTGAATTCAAAACTAACCAGACCGGCTCAGGCTTCACCAAATTGTTCACTGAAGGGTTGGCTAAAGTTAAACCCGATCACTTTGTGCAGCAATCTCTTTACGGGCGTGGCAAAGGCATTCGTTACGGCGTTTATTTGAACGTCAACAAAAATGATGATGATGTTTATTGCGAAGTTTACGAACTTGATTTCGGCTTAGCTGAGCGATACGAGCAACGAGCCGACAACATTATTACTACCGACTACGTTCCGGCAAAGCCTTTCAAGGAAACGGACTACCGTTGTAAAACTTGTTCTGCTTTTAAGGTATGTCATAAGGGACAGCCCGCCGAAAAGAATTGTCGTTCTTGTGTACACTCGAAGCCGGCAATGCATGGACGCTGGAACTGTAACAAGTTCCAAGATGTTATTCCGGTTGATTTTATTGCCAACGGCTGCGACGGGTGGACTCCGCTAGTATGACTCCGCGTTACTATCAAAACGACGCAGCAGAAGCCCCGATTAATTACTTTATGAAAGGTAATTCGGGTAACCCGATAATTGCTTTGCCGACAGGAACCGGAAAGTCAATTGTAATTGCCTGGATTATTTACCTTACCTTCTATAAGTACAATTGGACTAACGAACGTTTCTTAGTCCTAACTCACGTTAAGGAATTGGTTGGTCAGAACGCTAAAAAGATGGCGGCTATCTGCCCACAAGTATGCATTGGCGTTAACTGTGATGGCTTAAATCGCCGCGACACGATGCAACAGGTTATCTTCGGAAGTATCGGCAGCGTCGTTAGTATGATGACGTTGATCGGCTGGCGCGACATTATCATCATTGATGAATGCCATAGAGTTACCCCGAAAGAAGAGGCGCTTTATTCGCAAATAATTATCGCCGCTAGGCTGATCAATCCGTTCGTTAAAGTAATCGGTCTAACCGCCACGCCGTACACGAACAAAGGTTCGATGATTACCTACAACGAAAATAACGAATGCGACAGCCTTTTCACCGATATTTGCTACGACCGTACAAAGCCAGAAGACTTTGCCGAATTCGTCGCGGCTCGCTGGTTGGCACCGTTGACCGCAAAGCCGACAAAGACTAAATACGATATTAGCAATGTTGGCATGACTGCTGGCGAATACAACACTAAGCAACTTCAAGCGGCCACCGATCAGGAGATTTTGACGCGAGGCGCAGTCACCGAGATTATTAATGTTGCTAACGCCGAAGGTCGCCATTGCGGCTTGGTCTTCGGTTCTGGTATTGAGCATGCCGAACATATTTGCGAAGAGTTCATTATGCAGGGTGTTAGCGCAACCTGCATTCATTCGAAGCTAAGCCCAAAAGTTCGCGATGATCGTTTGGAAGGATTTAAGTGTGGGGAATATCAAGTAGCAACAAACAATGGCGTATTAACTACCGGCTTTGATCATCCGCCAATTGATTTGCTAGCCGTTATCCGTCACACAATGTCGGTTTCGCTATGGGTTCAAATGCTAGGTCGTGGCACACGTCCATATGATTGGAATGATCCAGAACAATATATTCCAGGCTTCGAATATACAAAGCACGATTGCCGTGTCATGGACTTTGCCGAAAACACTTCGCGACTTGGCCCGATAGACCGACCACATATCCCAAAGAATAAAAAGAAAGGTGCTAAAGGCGATGCACCGGTTAAGATTTGCCCGGATTGCGAATCTTATAACTATGCAGGTGTGCGGGAATGTTCTATCTGTGGCTTCGAATTCAGCTTCGAAATCAAGTACGAATCTCGATCTAGTAATGAAACTGTGATGACTTTGGGCGAAGTTGAAACGGAATGGCTAAACGTTTCTTATGTAAATTACAGCAAAATACAAAAGTCAGGTTCGCCCAATATTTTGCAAGTAATTTATCATTCCGGTTCGCGCAAAGTTACTGAAGTTGTTTGCCTCGAACATACAAATGCTGCTAAGCGTTTTGCATCTTCTTGGTGGTTCGAGCGGGCCGGTGTTATGCCGCCTGAAAGTGTAGACATTGCTTTAATGAATACGCACAAACTACGCCGACCGTCTATGATTGAAATTGTCAAAGACGGCAGCAAGTACCCAAAAATTAAGAGCTATCACTATGCGAACTAATGGCGGTCACAGATATAGGCTAATCCAGGCTTTGAACGTTCTCGAAACGGCGGCTAATGATCTTCGCAATGGTAATCCTGATAGCTTTCACGTAAGCTGTATGAATTGCGACCATTTCAATAGCCTTAACGATGCCGACTATTGCAATCGTCACAATGCTAAACCTCCTGCTCGAATCATTGCATACGGTTGCAATGACTGGATTAACTGTCAAGACGACGTACCGTTTTAAGGAATGCCAAAATGGCCGCTAGAAAGCCTCGCAAAACCGCAGAGAAAAACGTCGTCAACGAAGCTATGTTGCTGGCCATCAAAGCCGCCGTGGCTATTCAAAAAGGTAGCGGCCTTAGTGAGCGACAAAGCCATTGCCGTTTTATCGGTGAATACGTCGTTGCTACCGATGACGTTATGATTGTTGGCGTTCCGGTTAAAGGCGTGTCTTTCATTTGTTGCCCACACAGCAAAACTCTGCTAGCGGCCATCGAACGTTGCCAAGCCGAAATCGTGTTTACGTTAGATAACGACGTGCTTACGATCAAATCCGGTCGAATCCGCGTACCTGTTCCGTGCCTGCCCCCTGAATCGCTTGGCGATCTTGAGCCCGATAATTGGCAAGGGAATATCGACGGTAAAATCAAAGCTGCCTTAGCAATGGTGGCGACTATCGTTGACGACCGAGGCGATACACAGCCTGTAGCCCGACCCGTATACCTGGGGCCAGGGGTTGCGCAGGGCACGCTGCGCGGGCACGTCGCTATGCAGGTGTGGCACGGCGATCAGAACCTGCCTGCGCTGGCCCTGCCGCGCTCCAGTGCCGAGGCTATCGGGCGGCACCCTGCCGCGCTTACCGGCCTGGGTATCAGCAACGGAAGCGCAACATTCTGGTTTGAAGATGGTAGCTTCATTCGCACTCGCCTTCACGATCAGAAAGCGCCTAACTTCGACAAGGTTTTGGAAGACAAAGAGAATCTTGAGAAATTCGATAACGTGCAAGCTATCTTCGAAGCTGTAAAGACCATGCTGCCGCTCGCTAAAGACAAAACAGGCCAGCCAAGTTCCGCGATGATCTTCAGTGAAGGGCACTTGTGGGCAGGGTCAAAAGTTTATGGCGCGTCCTTGCAGGTTGAAGGAATTCCATTCGATGAATGTGGATTTAACGGTCAGTACATTTTGCTTATTCAAAAGTTCTGTTCTCAAATGTCCTATTCGCCATTTGACCGTAAGATTTATTTCTATTCAGATTGCATTCGAGGCGCGATTAGCGGGATTAGATTTGATGGTGAAAAGCATAGCAGCGATGCAATAAGCAAGCTCAAAGCTGAAGTTATGCAAGCACCTCGCGAAGATTTACAAGCGCGTTACGATGATTCAATCGCCAACGATATTCCGTATTGAGTAAAAACAATGTCGAATACATTCGGTTTTCTCCCTGACAAACCAAGCAAAAAAGTTACGCATATTCTTTTTCCAAAGCGTGAGCGTATCCCGTTTGTTGAAATTGAAGACCATGAAATAAGCAATTATCTTGGCGAAGAATTCGAATGCGACGTTGAGTGTTACCCTAATTACTTTCTTATTATGTTTAAGCATAAGCCTAGCGGCAAGTGTATTTGTCTAGAAGATACGCCTATGTCTTCTATGAATACATTAAAGCTTGCTTGGATTCTTCACGCATTCAAGTTTATTGGATTCAACTTTAAAAAGTATGACTTGATTATGATTGCCATGCGACTTATGGGTTATGGTCGCTATGAACTAAAAGAAGCTACGAATCTTATCATTGAAGAGAAATGGAATATTCGGGATATCGAAGAGAAATACCGGATAACCTATCCGTTTATTAACTATGTCGATCTTATCGAAGTATGCCCGCTTAGCGGTTCGCTGAAAAAATATTCAGGGCGCTTGCATGCCGAGCGCATGCAAGAATTACCGTACGACCCAAACAAAGATTTGACGTACGAAGAGGCGATGGATGTTAAGCATTATTGCGGTAACGATCTTGATTGCACAGGTCTTATAAAAGCTGAGTTGGCTGAACAAATTAAACTTCGAGAAGCTCTTAGCGCGCAATTCGGCATCGACCTTCGTTCTAAGTCAGATGCACAAATCGCAGAAGCTATTTTCTCTAAAGAGATTGAGCGTATAACCGGGCGTGAGGTTAAAAAACCTAAAATTAGCCAAGACTACACCTGCCAATATAAAGCGCCGGGTTTCATTAGCTTCAAAACTCTAGAGCTTCAGAATGTTTATGCGCGGATACTGCAAGCACGCTTTAGCCTCGACGGTGGCGGTTCGCCAATGTGGCCAGTAGGTCTAGGCGAGCGTGAGAAAAACAAAAAGGGTGATTGGGTTTGGACGCTAAAAGTAAAAATCGGCTCTACTACTTATAAGTTAGGCATGGGCGGCATTCATTCGAATGAAAAAACCATCGCCTACGTTTCTGACGATATCTATATTTTAAAAGATAGAGACGTTGCTAGCTATTACCCTTACATTATTTTGAATCAACGCCTGTTTCCTGAACATTTAGGAGAAGCGTTTCTTACAGTGTATAAAGAGCGCGTTGACGCTCGAATAGCTGCTAAGCGCGCAAAAGATACTGTTGGGGCCGATAGTGGCAAAATTATCATTAACGGAAGCTTCGGCAAGCTAGGTTCTAAATATTCACGTTTATATTCTCCTGATCTTATGCTTCAAGTTACGTTGACAGGTCAGCTTTGCCTATTAATGCTTATCGAAGAATTAGAGCTTAACGGTATTCAGGTAATATCAGCAAATACAGATGGCGTAGTTAGCCGAGTCCGCAGAGACGAAACAGAACTTTTTGAGTCTATTATTAAGCGATGGGAAAAGATTACAAACTTCGAGACAGAAGAAACCGCATATGCTGCGCTTTATAGCAAGGATGTTAACAACTACATAGCCGTTAAGTATGGGCAGGACGAAAAGACAAAACAATGGACTAATGAAAAGACCGGATGCAAGCTTAAAGGCGCTTACGGCGATCCATGGTCAGACAAGAAAGCTCAGATATTCCGATTCCATAAGAATCCAGCTTTCCTGATTTGCACACAAGCTGTGCAAGCATTAATTCTAAATGGAACGCCTATTGCCCACACAGTGCGGAAGTGCCGTGACATTAAGCAGTTTTTAGCGGTTCGGGACGTTAAAGGCGGGGGCCACAAAGACGGGGTTTATATCGGTAAATCTGTTCGCTGGTATGCTTCAACGCAAGTTCGCGGAACAATAAATTACATTCAATCCGGGAATAAAGTCCCGGATACTCAGGGAGGTCGACCAATTATGGACTTGCCAAAAGAGTTTCCAAATGACGTTAATTACGAGTTTTATGAAGAAAAAGCCAATGCTATGTTAGTAGACATTGGCTATTACAAGAAAGAAGACTTAACCGGTCAAGGCACTTTCTTTTAAATATCAAAATTCCATGTAACTGTGGACGGGTCGTCGGCTTCGTCTATGGCCCGCTCAGCAACATGACGACGACCGATCAAACTGGCGGTAGCCGCCGTATAGGCATCAGTATTTTTGACGACCCGTTCGATAAGTTCTTCGAGTGTACCGACCCAGCCCATGGCCTGCCGTTGGGCATGAAGGCTGCTCAAGAAGGGAGTATCAGGCTTTTGGTTATCTGGAGCCTTCATCCACTCTTTAGCTTCTTCTGCTTGAACAGTCCATGTTTGAATTTCGTAATCTGGCCAGCCGGCATGTAACTTTGCCATAGCGTCGGCAAAGTCATCATTTAGTTTAGCTTTAGCGGAATTGACCAAAATAGATTTTGGTGTGCGCCATTTTTCGCCGTCCCAAATATCGTTGATGTTATTAGGCGCGGGCACGATTGCGCTGTTTTCCGGCGCTGGCCCGTCGGTGCCAAGTAGATACTTACCGCTGTCTTTATCTGCGTAATGGTTCATGCCCACGCCCTAAGCAAAAGTTTGGTATTGGAAGGCCCAAGGTCTATAGCGCTGTTAGTGGCAGTAAATCGGGGGATAGTAGTGCCCATTCTTATACGGATAGTGTTGGTGTTGTTTTCGATCTCTTGCCCTCCAAACATCTGGCCGTTGTAGTAGTAAAACGGTGCTTCTATCTCTGTCCCTGCTGGAATACCGCTTACCGCCACACTGAGTACAGCAAACAGCTTATAGCTGGATGCTTTGGTGCCGAAGTTATGCGCAAATACAAGCTCGCCTCCAGATGTCCAATCTGTAAGCGAGCTTTCATAATGCTTAGGGAGTTGACTTATAAGCTGATTGACGACATCAACACCCGGCAGGTTGCTGGAGTATTCGCGCACGATGATCATGCCATCGCCGCCTTTACCGCCACCAGCGCCGGCTGCGCCTCCCGCGCCAACTACGCCGTTAATGGTGGTTCCGCCAACGACCGCTTTACGGTCAAAGGAATAAGCACCAGAACTGCCATAGCTGGTGCCGGGGCCCGTAGTGCCAGCGCCGCCGCCTGGCTGGTCGCCGTTTACAGGTCGAGAGAGCGCAAGAAGACTACCAGCGCCTCCGCTGCCGCCACGCGGCGCTGATGCTCCTGTACTGGCGTATGCGCGACCATCAACATCAATACCACCGCCCGTGTTACCCCTTAGATTTAGCAGCCCGCCTGACGCCTCCCCCGGCCTACTGCCCATGCCAGAACCTGCAGTCGAGTCACCGCCGGCCCCAGTGCAAAGGATGCTACCGAATGAACTGTTGCCACCCGCAGTGTGACTAGAGGTACTGGTCCCTTCGCCACCAGACCAAACCTCAACCTCATAAACCGAAGTCATTTGGTTAAACGTATGGCTGATCGCGCCCGGCGTGCGGTAGTAAGTCTCCTTGATCAACACCGGAACTTTGCTAGGTAGTTCGGCTACTTGGCTGGCCAGGGCGGTTACGTCAACGGTTCCGACGTTACTTGCTTCATGTGCAAGCTTAACGATCCACACGCCTTGAACGTTGGCCATGGTGGTTTCGTCGCCAGCGCGGGCTACCAAGGAGGCATCAAACAGAACAGAAACACCAGACGTAGCGCCGAACGTAGGTCGATTAGGTAGAGACGCGCCGGCCTTAAAGGCCCCCTTTAGGCCAGTAGAGTTAAGGGCGATGGATACGCTATCGGAGCCCCCGAACTCGCCCGTGATGTTCTGAATCTGGTCTTGTTGCAGCGCGCCACCTTGCGCCGCCGCCGTGCCTCGGAGAGCGCGAGACTTGCCGCCCGTGGCGCCGTTAATGTCAGGAACGCGAAAAGTAGACGAACCGTCGCCGACCGAATAACGGCCTTTCTCGCCAGCCTGCCAAACGGCATCGGTAACTGGAGCGTAAGAATCACGTATGGCCGCCCATGCTTCCGGGAAAGAAGCGCGGTTGATTAACTGGCCATCACGTGGAACCCAACCCGGACGCTCAACCGAAAGACGGTCACGGCGACCGTCATACCACTGAATTGCAAGCAACGGAACCGAAGAACCACCGCCGCTAAATTCCACCCATGCGCCATTTGTCCAAACATAGCTCTTACCATCAGCTGGCGGAAAAGACGGAATAGAATCAAGTTTGGTCTTGGCACTAGAACCATTCCACCAAGCAACAATAGCTTGACGAATACGCAACGCGGATATGCTAAGTAGGCTAGTGCTAGTGCCAGCTTCTGCTGTGTTTTGATCCATTGGCGCGTAATTCTTTTGCGCTTCTGCTTCAATCGTCTCTAACTTGTCTTTGTCGTTATCGCTAAAGTTATTAGTGTCCGGGTTTGCTAAGTAAGCTTCACGAACTTGTGCGGGCGTCATTTGACCGCCACCGGAACCACTGATTACCCATTTGCTATCGCTCGTATCCCAAAGGGCGCGCTGTACGTCTTCACCCACACCGGGATCGATGTTCGCGTACCAACCGAGTTCGCCGACCGGAATATCTGTCGAAAGCTGTTCGAGCGAAGGAAATTGGCCTTTAAATTTGGAACTGTCCAGGCCGGCGAGCTTGTCTTTCTCTTCAAGCGTGTAGTTCTGATCGCTAAGTTGCTTGCCTTCGACTTTATCGACCTTAGTCGCGAAATTTGCGGTAATCGATTGACCAGTAGGAAGTTGATCAAGTTTGGTTTTGTTATTGTCTGTAAAGTCATTGGTCGAAAGACCTTTGCCTTCGACCTTATCGACTTTATTATCAAGCGAAGAATCAACTTCGTCGCGTGTGGGCACTTCCGACAGGCCTTGTTCAAGCTCGCGAAAGTTATTGTCAACTTCGTTAGAAGTTAACGGACGGTCTAAATCTGAACGGTAAGTGATGGACATAAGAGAGCCCTTAATTCTGGTTGCTTGTGCTAGCTTATACTATTTACAAGTCGGTAACATCGAAAACTAGTAGTTGTATTTTGCCGTATTCGTTACGCGAGTTGCTGCCGCTGCCGCCGCACGCCGGTTGCGCAAGCAGAGTAGCGCCGCCTAAATCCATAGAGCCGTTGGCATTAAAAATAGCTGCGGTATATTGGCTGTATGATCTTCGCTCGTAGGCTTGAAAGCCACAAAGAGCCGACAGTTGCGGCGGTAAATAGTCAGTTGAATAAGTTCCAGAAAAAGAGGCAAAAGCGACCGCATATTTTCTTCCAGGGGTGAAGTCATAGTGTGTTTGAGAACCTGAAAGCCTAGGAAGAACGATCATTCTTTCAACAGGAACATAGTTATTACCAGAATCAAAAGCAACGGTTCTGTCTTCTCTCCATATTGTCATTCCCCCATAAGTAACTATAGAAGGAGATTCGCCCATTACATAAACTTCAACGGGTGAAGAATTACCGCATAGAAAAGTAAACGTGGTAACGTTTCCAGATCGTTCAGATTTAAAAAGTGCGACATAACCGCTAGAGCTATTTTGTCTAACGGCAACTATTGGATACTCTGCGGTAACAGAAACTTCAACTCGCCAAGCATCGCTGCTATCAGGGTAAGGCCTGCCGTAAGTAGGGGAAATAACTCCACGACTTATTAAAGACCAATTTCTATAATCCTGATCAATTTGAACTCGGACGCCGCCGCCTTCTTTGAAACTACGAAATCCAGCCTTAACCGCCATAGTTAGTATATCCCGTAAATTATTCTAGCCGCTGTCCGAGTTGAATACTCCCAACTCCATGATAACGTATTAGTCGCAGGATTTATGGTAGGCACTGGCCCATAAACTTGATTTATAACACCTGAAGGTGAAAGAACCATATAGAATGGCTCCCCCCAGGCGAACTCAGGAACTACTTTACTCCCTGGCGTTGTTCCAGTATCAACATGGCCAAGTATCATGCTAAAGTCATCATCAATTGATGTTTTCAACTTTCCATTGGCGTCGAAGTTTCTGAAGCCAGCTTTTACTGTCATGATCAGACCTCGTATACACCAACTTGAGTGCGCAAAATATTATTGAGAAAGGTTTTGATACCCTCGTTAGTAAGCTCAGTCCTTGCCGCACCAAGCTCACCGCGAATAGCAAATATCCCGTTTTTCATATCGATATCAATAAGCGGGTTGCCTTGGCTATCAGTGGCTTCAGACCTAAACCTAATACTAGAAATAATTTCTTCGACAAAGAGTTGGCTAATAAATGCCTTATCCATAACAACGCCTTCAGGGGTTACAGCAAACATTAACTTGCCAGGGTCGTTAGGATTGTTAGGATCAATTACATAAAAGTTAGTAGCTGCTACAATAACCTCTGATTGAATAACTCCGTCGTTATTGCTCACCCCTGTGCCGATTGCAGAAATGTAATATTTACCGTCCGGGCCAGTAATTTGCGTTTTAACAGTACGCATTGCCGCAAGTTCGTTAATAAGTTCTTGCACGACAATTGAAGAACCGCCAGCATCTTCAATGTATTCAAGAAGTTCTTGAGTTAGCATGCTTTGATCAACTGCATCTTGAAGAATTTCTTTAAGCTTTGTCGGGTTAGACTCTGCCGCTGCTGTAATCGGCGCACCGTTATTAAACCAGTTGCCCACACGCCCCGCAGTGTCTACGCCGCGAATCCAGTAGTAAACACGGTGGCCAGCCGACAGGTTAGTGTGATCGTATTGGGTGACTGCGGGTGCCAAATCTGCAAGCTTAACGGCGTTACCTAGTACGTTACTTCCAGAAGCCCATATTTCAATTCGATTAGCAATGAGAACGCTAGACGCATCAAGTGAGAATGAAAGACCTATCGCAAAAAGCTTAGAGAAAGCGGCGAATGCGTCAATGCGAACCGTTGGAAGCGTAGTTGCTTCGATAATACCCGTCCATGTAGCCCAAGCACCGACAGCGCGCCCAACCGCGCGAACACGAACAGACCATTGCCCAGGACTAAGATTAGCCTGCAACGTAGGTTCCGAACTTGTTCCCAAGGCAGTCCAGTTAGGCGAATCGTCGAACTTAGCTTGAAACTCGTAATAGGTTGCACCGTTGGCCGGCGTAGCAACTATGTTTTGTAAACCGACGGTAGTGGTGTAAAGAACTTCGACTTTATCAACTTGCGGCGCTACTGGCGTAATCGGCAAGTTAGATTCTGGTGGGGGTGCAGGTACATTACCGCCAAGTTCGGCAGTATGAACGCTATCGGCGTAGTTGATAAATTCAAGATTACAGCGGCCTTCGTTATCGCTTCTGCGACGAATAGGAAGGGCTAACAATCCTTTACGTTCGCTAGGGCCGCACTGGTAGAAGGTGTAATCTTTGTCTACGCCGTCGCTAATCCAAATATTCGCAAGAGTGCCGCCAGGAAGCGGAGATACTACGCAGCCAAATACACCTTCACTGTCGTTAGTACCTGTCCATTTACGCATAATATAAGGGCCGTCTTCTTGGCCGTAACGTCCGCGAAAGGCAATGTAATGTTCTGTGTCATTTTCAAAAACAATTGGCTCGCTACTTACAAGAACGCCAGTTTGTCGATTAAAGGAAAGAACCCGCCCCGAATAGCCCCATTGCGGCACGTCATGACTAATGCGGGTAAGCGCGTTATATTCAATCGGCAAACCCTCGGTCAATGTGGAAAAGCTGATATTTCGGCGACGGTCGCGGTTACCAGCCGCAATGCTAATACCCTCGCGCCAAGCTTGAGCGCGATCAGTGCAGCCGAAAAGAGTTACCCTAAACGGATTAAGCGCCGTACCGCCGGGAAGAACGCAAGCAACTTGTGCAGATTTCCAAGTTTCAGGATTGACGTATTCGACAATTACATGGTCGGGGGTGTCGTTATCAAACATATTGTAAACAGTTTTAAACGACGACATTACCATGTTAGCCGGGGTAAACATGGCTTTCGGAATAGTTTGCGGTTCGTCACGAACAATATCGATAAGGCCGCCGTAATACATAGGAACCGCACGACCAACACGGCAAACTTTACTAAGCGCGTCCCAAAGCTGAGTCGTAGTATCAAAAACGCCGTTAAATGTGTCGCCTCGCTGTTCCCAAGTCTGCGCAAGTTGGTAAATCTTCGGCATGTTGAGGCGACTTGTGGGCAGGCCGCGCCCGTAGTCAGTATTCCGCAGAATATCGCAAGAAATCCATGCAGGCGAATCGGTAAATTCAACAGCACCCCAACCGTCAACAGGGTTCCATTTTTGAATCAACCCCTTACCCAACACAGAAAAGCGGCGCGCTGTAGTAGAATTGAGCAAGTTGGTTGCGCGCATCTTTACGGCAATCAAGGTAACATTACCGTAAACATGTGTGCTTTCAAGATAAGCCCGAAGTCCAACCCATTGAATGCCGTCGTAAGTTTTAACGTCCGTAGGTTCGTTATTTACACGATAGCCCCTAACTTGATAGCGCTTAGGCTCTACAGAAATTTTATAGCTAAGAACTTGCGCTTTGTCCGTAGCAAAGCTAACAGATTCAGCTAAAAGTAGTTTCCAATCCGCAACGGGTACACCTTGCGAATTTATTTCTTGATATTCAAAAGTAAAACTAATAGAAGTATTTTGCCGGTTACCATTGTCATCCAATCTTGCGGCGCCTCTAGGCAAAGAAATATCAATGCCTATGAAATTAACTTCAGAACCTTGCGGTGAAGCTACAAAAGGGCCGACCATAGAATAATTAGGATTGTTAGGGCCAAGCAAATCTTGGCCGCTAACTGCATCAGAAGTAATAACGTTGTCGGGGAATAAAGTTACAGCTTCGCCAGGGTTTATAATTTGATACTGAGCATCTTCGAAGTTATTAATATCGCTATCGTCTAGAAGAATCTTTTCAATATCAACGCGCCCCAAGGACACACAAAACAATTGATAAAGGTATTGAACATTACCTTCGTATTCATTGTATGGCTGCGAAGCTAGGTCGGGATAGGTACGAAAACGACCATAAAGACGCGGTATGGCTTCCAAAAGCCTAGCTTGGTTGCCTTGTGCGTTGAGACTGTAGTTAGGACTTGTCGTGTCGCGAGTGCTGTTAGTATTTGTGCTGGGTAAAGGAACAGCCCCGTTAAGCATAGTCAGACCGACGAATGCAGCGGCACCAACGGCGACAGCACCGTACAAGCTAAGACCAAAAGTAAAATAGGCGGCTACGGCAATAATAATTGCACCTAGCAAGTTTTTGATGTTAGAACCACCACCGCCACCTTTAGGCAAAAATGCAATTTGAACAACATCGTTCAAAGAAACGATTCGGTTCCAGTCTTTTTGCAAGACTGCTTCGCCATTAAGCAAAACGACGTAAGGGCAAGTTCTTTTAAGCTCGCCGCCTACGTCGTCAAGAAGTTTCTGATTCGAAAGAATTTGATAAATTGAAAGACCTAGCGGAATATCAAGCCTTTCGACGTTTGCATGGATTCGGAAAGGGTCACGGTGAATTGCAAGATGGGCCGTCATTGTCTAACCTATAATATTTAGTTCTTCCGAATCCGCAGCGCGACAAGTAATGAATTGAAGTAAACACTACGCCGACGCCTTCTAGTGAGTGAAGTATACCGCCGCCGTCTATGTCTAGATAGATACCGACGTGAGGTTTGTTACCTTCGCGCATTAACGCGCCGTCGCCGTGTCTTGGCGTTTCAACTTGTGCCCACACGCCATCGGCCAAGTTATCCGCGAAGATAGTTCGGCATGCTTTTTCATCGCCAATTGGAATTGCCGGAAAACCTTTAACAAAGTAGGTATCTCGGCAATATTTCAGAAGGCCGGCACAATTAAAGCTACCCTCTTCAATTGAACCTAAGCCTTTATAGTTGTAAGGAATTCCGATAAGCGCGGCCACCTCTTCAGCTTTCATCGTACTAACCCTGGAAAACGCTCAGGCGTGTAACGCTGCGAAGGGAAAGGCCAGTTATGGACATCGCTAAGCGTAGCCGTCCCTGTAATCGACATAGTGGAAGCTTCAACCGCCGTAAGTTGCATTTCAATAACTGGGTCTAGCTGCGGGCCGCTAGTGTCCGAAGCAAGGTAGTTTCGATAAATAACGCGGATAGCAACGGTCTGTGCGCTTGCCAATTCTAGCTGGCGAGTGATTTCGCGGCTAATGTTGGAAATGGAGATTTGGAGAAACGGAACTTCATTTTCGGCAAAGTCTGGCTTGTTTACGGTAAAAGGCACAGGATAGAAAATAACTTCCTGCCCGGCATTCAATGGTGCCGTTTGTTCCAAAGTTAGCCTCCATTCTTCTTGCATGCAAACAACGCGAATAGCCGTCGGGTTTCCGAATTCGTCTTGAAAGGCTGGATGATGAAATTCTAACGTATCCAAAACTAATTCGTTATCGGACGGATTTGCGTAAGCCTCTATCAAAGCAAGTTCGTAGCTCATTAAACATATTCCCCTACGTAACCATCGACGACGTAACCATCGACGACGTAATCGTTAATAAATTCAAAGTTCTCGTTTCGATAATCTTCTTCGGAGATTATTGGAGCATTTACCGTTTCGAGAATAATTGTAATGTTGAACCATGCGCCGTTTGGAGTTTCTTGCGGAACCTCGACAAATTTAGCGCGACGATTTTCAGAACTAAAAGAGTTTGTAAAAGGTGCAAGAAAGTTGGAAATGCCGTCGTAAAGTTCTTCACGGTAGAATTCCCAAAAGATATCGCGCTCTTCAGGCGAAACGAAAATCTTACTTCCGTAACGTGTAACCCGATCACGGAAACGAACGCGAGATTCCGTTTTGCCTTCTTGGATATCCGAATGGGCGACAGCGTCGGTTTTGAAATAGCTAAAGCCGGAACGCTCAAGGCCAGGAAGCGACACAGGCCAAGACGGAATGAATGCACGCTTAGGTCGCTGTGTGGGCATAGGCCGATATTCGCGAACCATCATAGTTACACTAAAACCGTCACCTGTCGGTGTAAAGGTAGGCTCGCCCGTTACAGGTGTAACGTTTATTAATTTTCCGGCAATCTCTACTTCGAACGTTCCTATACCTCTAGCTAGATCGTATTCAAGCCAGCCTTCAAAAACTTTGGTTTGTTGCCAATTGAGCTTCCAAGTTAAGTTATAAATGAATGGTTGCGAAGCCCATCGACGCTGGTTTCTGCTTTGCCCGTCTTCCATTTGATGACGGCGAAAAGCTAATTCGGGCGCACCTGTGTAGCCATCGCGAACAGGCCTTGGTAAAACGCTTGGCATCTTAGACATTTTAACGACCCGAAGTTTTATTAGATACGCCGAAAGTCTCGCTAATCGCGCTATTCATTGGGCCTCGACGCGAACGAACCCTTTCGGCAAGCATGTTTTCTATTGTGTTAAAGCTTGCAACTATATCAACGTTACCTTGGCCGTCGTCTTCTTGGCTTTCAATCTTAGCTTCTACTGGTGCGCCGTTATTAAGAACAGTCAAGTTAACTTTAACTCCACCATTACCAACAGAAGCTTTAAAAGCCGAACCTGTACTAGCCATGGAAGCTACCTGCGAAGCTCCCGCGCGACCATCCATCAATGCTTGAAGATTACCAACCCCAAGCCTTGCCGTACTAGCTGCGTCGAAAACAAATTCGTTTCCGTGAACTACACCGGCCACATTATTTCGGCCTACATCGCCGGTATAGCCACCTTCACGGAAGCCTGCCATAGCTAGGCCGCTACTGAGCGCTACAGTCGAGGTAATACCAGCGGCAGCAGGGGCAGCGTTCGCACCAAACGACGCCAGGGAGGCCAGCGCAGCGGCTGGTGCCCATGCAGCGGCAGAGGTAGCAGCCATGCCCACAGATGCTGCTGTCGAGGCTGCCCCTAGGCTGTTGCCGATGGCCGCATTTACCGCGTACTGGATGCCGAGTTTGATCAGCGAGGCGATAAGCTGTTCCACGGCGGTCGCGGCTACGTTGCGAAGGGCATCACCAAGGCTTTCCGTACCCATGATGGCACCGGCAATGCTATCCGCGAAACCGTCTTGAATATTTACGAAGAAATCACCGAAAGAATCGGTTAGGCCGGAAAGCATACCGTTGTAACCGTCAAGCAAACGACCGAACGAAGCGAGCATGGCGTCACCATCTAAAGCTTGGCCCGCCGCAATTCGCAAATTAGCTGCTTGAATAGCAAGCTGATTAACGCGGTTGCTATACATTTCGGCACTGATCAATCCTTCGTTATAGGCGCGCGTCGTTGCTTCGATTTGGTACTTAATATTTTCTTGCGCGCCGGCTGTTTGGGCGTAAATTTGATCGTAAGCCTGTTGCGCTTGTGTCAGTCTTTGAAGCTGCTCAAAACGCAAACGAAGTTGTTCGTTCTCTTCTTTACTAAGCTTAATACCTTGCGCGCGAAGCGTATTTTCGACTTGTTGCATTTGTTGCTGAATCTCGCGCTGGGGTTGAGCGAGACGAAGCAACTCCATTTGCTCTGTAATACCGCGATTAATTTCAAGCAAAGGATCTATAGAACGACGATAGGCCAATTCTGCTTTTTGAATTTGCTGTGTTGCTTGGGCTTGTGTAAGCGCGCCTTGTGCTACAAGCACGTTAATTGCTTTAAGCGTAGCTTGGTATTCTTGAGCCGGGGCGTTTACTTCTTCGTAAATACGATCTGTGGCTTGCTGAACTCGGTTGTATTCTTGAATAGTTTTAAGCTTTGCTTCGAGTGAAGCGCGTTCGCTTTCATTTAGCGTAATCTTTTTACCGGCCAAATCAATTTCGTATTGGTCTAGAGCCTGTTGAATCTCGCGCTGTGGACGAAGCATACCAAGGCCGTTAACTTGCTTATCGAGTTCGGCGTTGATTTTTTCAAGTGCTTTAGTCCGAGATTCTTCTTGTTTTGTGCTTTGAGGCTGATAACGCTTGCGAATCTCTTCTTCAATTCGAGATTGATTAGATTTTGCATACTTGCCGAATTCATCATTCGGGTTAGCTTTTAGCGTGCGCTCGATATCAGCACGAAACTTTTCAATTTCCTTATTTGCACGGCTTGCATTGTCACCGATGTTATTCCACTCGTTAGCAAGACGTTTGGAAGAGTCGTAACCTTCTTGCTGAATTTTATTGTTTTCGGCAGTCTTAGCATTAAGCTGGTCTTGATACTCAATATCAGCCTGCAAAGCGGCCACACGATCTTGAGCGAAAGTAAGCTGATCTTTGAAATATGTGTTATTTGGAGCGTTAAAGTTTCGCTGTTGAAAATACGCAACATCACGTTGCGCTTTAGCTAAAGCCTGATCGCCGCCACCTTCGCCGATAAAGTCTTTTGTCGCTTGCCAAGCATTGCTAATTGAACGGGTAACAGCGTCCCATGCCGAAGACAGCGGCCCAAGCGACTGTGTGGGCACATTGGAGAGGTAATCATAAAGTGCTTTGGAAGCAAGCTCGGTGGCCCCGGCTCGGTCGCCCATATCTTCAAGCAAGCGAATTTGCGTAAGTTGCTCGCTGCTTAGGAAATGGAATTGGCGGTTCATTTCCTCTGCGAATTGAGTAGGCGCGCTGGCCATACGCTGGAAGTTGCTAGACAACTCGCTAGCCGATTGTCCGGTGAGCTTTGACAAACGAAGAACTGAAGCAGTGTTTTGTTCAATTTCGTTTCGCTGCATTTGTCCGCTAGCTACGAACTGCAATGCTACTTCGCGAGTTTCGGCGGTAGACTTTCTAGCAAATTCACCAATGCTAGTTGTCATCTCCTTAAATGAAGCTTCAGACAAACCCGCGTAGTTTCCGGTTACACTAAGAAGATTATTCAGCTTTGCGGATTCAGTAGCTGCTGATTCATAAGCTGCAACTAGAGCAATGATCGCACCGGCAGCGCCACCGATGCCCACACGTACTGCTGTGCTTTTCGGCACAATTCCGCCTAGCTCTTCAGAGAATGAATGGGAAAGCTGAAGCGCCCTATTCATTGCGACCGAGAACGCACCAGTACCGCCAGCGGCACCGTTAAGCATTTCAGCGAATGCATAGCGAAGGTCATTAATTTGTGAACGGGTTAGACGGCTTTCCCGCTGTACGCCGGCCAATTCATTTGCAAGCTTCTTAGCTGCTCGCCCGCTTTTATCTTGGGCGGCTTCGTTGCTAAGCATAGCTTGAACGTATTCGCGATTAATGCGACGGTTGGAAGCTTCGAGACGGGCATTGTTTGCAACTTGCTCTTCCGTAAGCTTTATGGAATCTCGCTCAACACGCTGGCGATTACGCATTGCGCTAGCGAGTTCGTTTTGTTGATTAATGCGCTCAATTGTCTGTTGGCCAACAGCACGCAAACGAGCTAAAGCCTGCGCTTCGGTTTCAGCTTGCTGCTTTACGGCTTCCGTAGCTTTGCGGCTTGCTTGAATGCCTTGCTCTTTGGCGCGGTTAAGCTTTAACTGTTCCGCTTCCGCACGTGCTTGTGCCTGTGCAGTTTTCGCTAATTGCTGCTCGTAACGGGCCTGTTCTGTAGCCAGTTTGGGAATCTGGCTTTGGTTCTTTCCGACATTCGAAAGACTGCGTTGAAGCTTGTCAATTTCAGTTTGCGCCGCTAACGCTTCTTTCGCCATTTCCCGAAATTTATCGGCTGGCGTATCGGCTACCTTATCCGTAACCTCAATAATGATACTTTCATCAGCGGCCATCTTTCATAACCTCTTTAAAAATAGCTTTCAGCTTTTTGCGTACAACATGCACGCTAATGGCGACAATACCGGCTGGCGCTTGCGAAGAACTACCTTCGTCAAGTCGTCTAATATAACTTGCGCTGTTAGAAACAAAGATTGGTTGTTCTGGTTCTTTGTCTTTAACTTTGGATTCTGCGAACTTTACAGTTTCTTCAATGCTGCTCGAACGGCTAGAGCCGAACGAACCTTCTTTGTGGGCATCGATTTCTATCAATACCGGTTCGTCTAGCGAAAGCAGCCAGTTAGAAATAGCTTTGGAAGTATCGACGGGAGTTCTTTCGGTTAGTTCTTTGACTAACTCAATTGATACTCTAGCGGCCACCTTTGACGGGGCCGCTTCGAGTTTGTCGGCGTATTTGTTTAACCTATTGGCTAGGTCTTTCATGTTCGCCATTTTTAGACCCGTTCGGCTTCTTGCTTTGCATGTAAAGTATGTGATCGGCGTCTAGTCTATCAATGATCGACAAAAAGCGCTCTATCTGTACAGCGTCCAGGCCGTAATATTTCGCGTACTCTACCTTTTTGCTCCAAGGGATTGCCCCTTGGCCGAAGCCCAACGACTGCCTTTCCGCGCAAAGATCATAAAATGCAGTTAAGTAAAATTGAAGTCCCGTTTTCAAAACAGGTCGATGG
>JAWNPY010000247.1:3870-20214 GCA_035078625.1 Scaptodrosophila scaptomyzoidea
TTTTATTCACTAGAATTTTCTGATTTTTACCACTTTAAATAACTTTAAAAAAAATCACTAGGCACTTAAAAAAAAAATAAAGAACAAATTACTAAAGGATAAAATTAGTTGTAAAATTGAAGCAAACTAATTTATTTGTTTTTATTCCTTTGAATTAAACTTTCAATTTCAATACCTTTGGTTAAAAAATTATCTGGCGTTGAAACTTCAGAATCTGAATCATCCTCGCGTTTATCAGCCCATTTGGGCTCCGCGGAGAGTTTGTGGGCAGCCACCTTGGTGACAATGCCCGTAGGACGTGGCCTGGGGAATTCATTTTTTTCGCATTCCAAATCCGATGTGTTTCCAATATAAGACATTTTTATTTTAAGCGGCCACGCGACGTTTGACAACTTTTATTATATTTTTTTTTTTTGGGTTAACTTTAAGCCAACGATTTTTTTGTAGCAACTAAAACCTCAAGCAAAGCTCACAGCGCTTTTATATGCTTGGCTGGGTCTCGGGCGGATGCGATTGGGTCGATTGATGATGATGATGTCTCTCACCGTTGTCACTGCCACCAAAATTAAAGTCACACACACACACAGATAGACGAACCAAAGATACATTAATTTTTTTTTTTTTGGTTAAAGCTTAAATTGGAAGTTCTTACAATTAAACAGTTATTGATCCTCAAAAATGGTTGACATTCGAGAATCCAATTGCAGGTTGACGCCATCAACGATGTCATTTTTAATCTGTCTCTGATTGTGAGTGTGTGTGTGTCGATATAGAACTATATATACAGTATGTGTGTATAGGTATATTTATTAAAAGAGGCTTGGCCTTGCCAAGATTCAATGCTGGGCGACATTTAGTGTATAAAAATTGATCTTATTTGGTGTTTTATTAAATTGAAACTCATCCTAAGCATGTGGATAGAAATGCTTTCAAAATTGGCAATGAACATCAATTTCTGTAAGAAAATTATAATTTTAGTTGTTCTATTCTCTTTCATTTTTGATTAAAATCATTTGCTCCTTTTTTGTTTCATTTTGAGGCCTGTAAAATAAATTATTAAATAAAACAATGCTTGTTTTTTTTTGTTTTTTAAATTTTTTATGTCATTTTATAATATGTGGTTTAAATTAATTTTTCAGTTTTCGAATATTTATAATATATGTTTGTTTTCGTTTTTTTTTTTTTTAATTTTAATCATATTCTTGAAACAAAATGCGTGTTCTTCACTTAATTATAATAAACTACTAAAGTGTTTTACATGGCAACTATAATTTCATTTCATTTCATTTTCAATTATCAATTATTTACTATTTTTCCACTTTGCTTTTCCATTGATTTTCTTCTTCTTTTTTTTTTGGTGTGTACAGAAAGATTTTTTGTTTAATTTTAATTAGTTGTTTGTTTTTGGAATTTCTTTTTAATGATTTTTGGTTTCATTTTCATTTAATTTTTAGTTTGTTCTTAATGGATGCCAACAAAAACTTTTAGGTAGATATATGTTATTTGTGAGAAACACAATTTATTTAGTTTTGGAGTTTTAAAAAGAGATTTAGAAAAAGTTTTGTGAGAGATATAAATCAGTAAACAAGAAAATGAATTAAAGTTTAAAAGAAATAATTGAAATTTTCTCTATCCCATATTTCGATATATATCGTCTTATAGTATATGCCATCGATATATATCGCATAGAGTTATATGCTGAGTTTATAAGTATACATATAAGCATTGTTATTAATTTGTTTTTTGTTTCGTTTTGTTTTTTTTTAGAGATCACTGGGCTTGTTTTCTCTCTGCTTTTATCCCAGCATTCATAGTGGGTTAATTTTGTGATAAGACATATATATACTTGTATATTTTTTCTTTTTGTTTTTTGCTTTTCTTGATATATAAATATCGTATCGTGTGTATATATGCATATATATATATATGTAAATATACTTATATATATGAAAACAAATTAGACAATTTGAAGCTTGCTTGCCCGATTTTAAAACTAAAGGACAAAGTACATAAATAAATGATATATCACTAGCTTAATCAAATACAGCTGGCTCCAAATAACAACAAGAATCTCGAGCTTGGAGTAAGCACACACATTTACATACTTACATACACATACGTACGTACACAACAACTACATACATAATAATAACTGATATATAATGTGTTAACAATTATGGCAATGGCGAGAGAGAGAGACAGACAGACAGAGAGAGATAGAGAAAGAGAGAATGGGCGTTGCGGTTGCGGGCATGGGTGGAAGAAGCTAGATGATATAATAGGATTTATGGCAAATACTGCAACTATAAGAATGTGTGTGTGTGTTTGTGTGTGAGGGAAATTATGGGAAGTGGCTTCTACAGGCAGGTGGGAAATTTTCATAGAGCTTACTTGGCAAATTGTTAGAACTTTCCGTATATTTAAATTTCCTTTTTAACTGGATTTTTTTTTCTTTTAGTAGTAGTCGTACCAAGCGTATATTTATATCCTATTTTATATATATATATAATTACTTTTATATTAAATTTTGTTTTTATTTTGCAAAAAAGCCGCATAAACAATTTTTTTGTTTGTTTTTGCTTTCATTCTTATGGCTAAAATGTTTGTTCTTTTGTATATAGATTTTCTGATATTTTTTTTTTTCATTTTTAGTTAGACAATTAGGCAAAATTTTAATTTATTTATAATTTTTTTCGCCATTTTTATTATTATTTTATATTTTTACCAAAATAAAACCAAAATTAATAAATTGGGGAAAAGGCTTTTTTGTTGCTTGTTTTATTTTGTGTGCACTATTTTTTTTTAGTTAAAAATTTGTATATTTTGAAAAGCAATTTTCTATAAACTATGAGCGTGTGTGTGTGTGTGTGTGAAAACTGACTAGAATAGCAATAGCTAAATAAAAAATAAAACAAATTATAAAAATTGTATAATAATAATTTAATAAGTATAATAATATTAATAATATAAGTTTGATTCTTTTTGTATTCTTTGTTAACAATTAATAAAAGTCTTTGCATTGGAATTGTGAAACATATTTGTCTATTTTGGTACAATTATTACAACTTAAATAAAATATGTAAAAAATAATTTGCTAAGTGGGAAAAATATTTCACTGATGATTTGACTACATTTTTTATTAATTAAATTAAATGAAATTAAATTTATGATTTGTTTGCTTGTTTGTTTGTGTGTGTGTGTATTATATTTTAATTGTAAGACTATATTTGGTGGCATCAAGCAAATTGCTTGTCTTATAAGCTCTAGGCAGGTCTAAAGATATAGGCGTTCTAATGCTTGATTTTCTTTTTATTTTATTTTATTCATAAATGGCACGGTAAATGCTTGAAGTTTGACTTTATTTTGGGCAGTGCAAATTGTCAAACATTTGGATTATCAACGAGTAGCAAAAATCGAAAAACAAAAAAAAAAAGCGAGAGGTTTTTTTCCTTACTCGTTGATAAATATTCAAGAAGAGTTGTTTGTGTTTGTATTTGTTGTATATATTTAAATGGATATGCCTCTTTTGTCCCAAATTTAAATTGAGAAAATTGGAGGGGATTTTTTTCTTATTTTTTGTGTAAAAAAAATTGAAACTAAGTTTGGAATATTAACTAGGCAGCCTGATTAACTGTGTGTGTGTGTGTGTGTATTTAACTATATTGTAATTAACATTTATTTACAATATATTGAAAAAAAAAAAAAGAATTTGTAATTTAAAATTAAATCAATCATAAATTTATGGAAGCAACTAAGCTCGTTTTTATAGATAGACAACAACAACAAGTTGATTTAAAGTCTGTCAATTTAGTTATAATTAATTAAATAATTGTCTGTTTTCTTTGTGTGTGTTTTTTTTATATTTAATTTTTTTTTTTTGTTTTCTTTCTTTTTTTTTTTTTGGTTTTTACAAAAAACATTTAAATTGCAATTGCTTAATTTTGCTTTTCATTTTCATATTTTGTTTTTTTTTTTTTCTTTGTTTTTTATTTTGTTTTTGGACGGAACAATTTACAACATATGATTATGAAACAATGTGAATCTTTAACAAAACAAAAGAACGAAATAAAATAGAAAATAAGAATAGTTAATTAATAAAAATAATAATACTTGGATGAGACAAACAAACAAACAAAGAAAATGTCCAGTGAAAACCTCTTAAGTAATGGAATGAAGTAGCCGGGATGCTCCACATATAGAAATATATATATATTTATATATAGTCAAGTATATATAAGTTATATGTTGTTTTTTGTTGTTGTCGTTAGAAAGATTTCTTCTTCTTATTTATATAAATGCCTAAATTAGAGTTGTATATTTTTAACATTTTTTCAGTTATTCTAGCAATTTTTATGACTAGTTCCAACTCTAATTTGATGCATATATATTTGCCTTGTTTTGTTGTATTTTTGTTAGCAAGAGAGCAATGAAATTTTACTTAATTTTAAATACGTACATATTTGTTTATAATTGTATTTGTTTGCATAATTTTTAGTTGTTCATTTTTGCACTTTGTTGTTGCTTTTTTTTCGTAATTAGTTCAAGTGATTTTTTTTTATGTGTTTGTGTGTGTTGGTGTGGCTTAAATTATGTCTGAACTAATTTAATTATAAATACAATAATAATAATAAATATTTAGGCTTGTTTTTGTTTGTTTTTATATAAAGCTTAAACGCTCAGTAATATCATATAATATTTGGTTATACATTTTGTTTGCATATTTTTTATATATACTTTTTTTTATTTTTGTATTTAAAAATGCAATCGACAAAATAAAGCTCATAAGCGTCTATATATTTTTTGTTGTTGTTGTTCTTGTTGGTTTTTAATTTATTGCATAACAATTTGGCCTAATATTCTTTGACCAATTGTTAATTTATTTTTAAAAGCAAAGTTTTATTTTTTTAATATTTATTAAATTTGTTTTTGATAAGTTAAATATTTTTATATTTTATTTCTTGATTAGAAAGAGAGAGTTTTTTGTTTTTTTTTTGTTTATTTTTGTGCAGAATAAAATATATAAAATAAATAAATAGATTTGTTTTATGGCAAAAGAAGAAACATTCTTAAATTTTCCATGGCAATTTGAAGTGTTTAAAATGTAAAAAATGAGGCCGAGATCGTATAAAATATAGTTTAAAAAAATAATACAAATTAATTTTGTGTAAAAAAGAGAAAAACTCATTTAACTATACAAATTTTGTGTGTGGTTTTTTTACCTTTTGCTCGTTAATAATAATAATAATAGAAAAAAAACATCTAACAATAAATAGTCTTGGGACAGTGACTTTAAGGTGCGTTCTTAATCGAGCAAATGACTTTCAGTTTACACACACACGTATATATAAACATTTATATATTTCCATACACATTATATAGATTTATATGAACTTAGCCTAGCAATAAATATGTGTTTGTTTTTTTTTTATTTCTTTTTTGACTGATTTCAGCGGCCATAACGATAACGATAACTTTTCATTTCCGTTATGTTAAATTGTTGTTGGTATTTTTTTCCGATTGCTAGAATTGCGTTTTCTTTGTATTCATTTTATTTTAAGTTTGTTTTTGTTTCTTACTTGTTTTTTTTTTGTTGTTGTTGTCATTGTGTAATTACCCATTTTTTTTTCATTCTTTTGTTGTTTATTTAAAAGTCGTTGCTTTTGCATTGGGCGCCATCTAATTGGACTTGGGCGGCGGCCGCCACAACCAATTCGTCCAACATTTGCAAATGCATTTGCTGTCGACGACTTTGATGCGACTTTGTGGGCGTTGTCAATGGGGGGGTAACAACATTTTGATATCGCTGATGAAATGTTGACAATATCTCGCGAATTTTAGCAATAATCTCTTGAACTCAGGCATTTGATTCCTACAAATAGAAAAAAAATATTTATATAGAAAGACGCTCAGCTAACAATTTGCTTAAAATCTTTTAAAATATTAAATTAAATGTTTTCAAATCAAATAAAAAATAAATAAACTTGGATAATTTGTAACTTCTTATTGTATTTTTCCTATTTCCTTTTACTTTTCGTTTTTTTTTAAATATAGGTACAAATATTTTTCTAATAATTAATTCTGCTCAATAATTAATTGTGAGATATTTTCGAATAAAATTTTAATTAGGATTTAAAAGTTTAGGAATAAATTGATCGTATTTCAAAAGCGATTATTTAACTCACCTTTAGGTTATCAAAATAATGCATTATCTGCTCATAATCCATATCAAGATCATCCAAACCTAAACGCTCGCCCGGTGGCTGAGTGTCATCAACTGTGGCCGAGAACATTGGATTGCCCACAACAGTGGCGCGTTTAATGCGCGAAGATTTTGTTGTTGGCTCACTAATTGGCACCGTTGATGATGGCGGCGCCCTAACAATTTCATCCTGGGCATTTGAATTGACTGCATCGGCAGTAATGCTGGCCATAGTATGATTTTCTATTTAATAAACAAAATTCAATTGAAATTTCAATTAAATCAAAATAATTAAATGATTAACCTTTAATTGCCGCTGCTGTTGCTGTTGTTGCTGCTGCTGCTGCGGTTGATGTTGTAGCAGTTGCTGCTGCTGCGGCCAAGGCAGCTGCTGTTGCTGCTGTTTTGGTTACTCTCTTTGGTGTAAGCGAATCAAATTGAAAAGCATTCTTTTGATGTGGATTTGTGTATTCCACTAATTTCTCAGCATTATGCATTTCTTCATGTTGTTGTTGCTGCTGTTGTGGCGCTGGCTTTAATTTATTATTATGATTAACCACTGGTTTAGTCAAAAGCGGCTCATCACGCACATAATGACTCTGACTCTGACTACGCTGATGATGGGCATGTGGAGGACGTTCCTGTTGTTGCTGCTGCTGCTGTTGCTTCTCTGCTGGATCATGGTGATGATGATCACGCTTTAAATGTTGACTATGACGCTTCTCATTACTCTTAATTGGTACAGTTTCCTACAAGCAAACAATCAGATTAACTTGGATTTTAAATGAATCAAATTAAGTGATATTTACCCGGCTATGTGTGGGCAACAAGGCTCTGGCCCCAACATTGCGATGTGGCGGCACTGGTGGCTTATAATCCAAGGCATTATCCTTGCGCTCATTGGCCAAATAGCTAGAAAGATTTCTTCATAATTTATTTGACAATTTAAGATTAAAGATTATTCCCCACTTACTGTTGATCTGCGTGCAATTTATTTAAATTGGCCGCTGGGACAATGTGTGTCTGTAATTTGGGCTGTTGATCGAATGAGCTAATGCGTCGACCATTGTCATAGCTAACAATTGGATTGCTGGTGATCCTAATGCGGGAATCTAAACAAATAAGAGTTTAATCAAGAGTTGTTTAATTGGTCTCTTTTTGTCGGTTTACCTCTGGGATTAATATGTGTATTTGATTCTTGGATTATCGATTGCCTATCGATAGTGGAACGTCCTAGCCAGACCCAATCGTGAGCATTGGTCGTGGACTCCTTCAAACGGGCATCTCTGAATGCTCCTCCTCCTCCGCCTCCGCCATTCGAATTATTACCCATTTTATTTGAATCCAAAGGATCCAAGCCAGACTCAATCATAGCCGGTCGAAATTTGGAGGCATAAACCACACACGAAATGACAAAGACAATGATGGCAAAACAGAAGGCCGTTAGCAGGACATACATGCCCACTTCCATGGAGGACATGTTGCCATTGTTGGCCTTCTTCTGGGACTTGTGTACGGCCTGAATGCCACTGCTGCCGCGATGCTGACGCGCCTGGACTGTGGGCTCATATTGTTGACTAGAATCGCGCAAAGGAATCCCAACTGAAATGAAGAGAGAGAGAGAGAATTTGTAAATTTGGTGGCCCTTTAAAGGCTTTAGATAAGCTCACCAATTATATCTGCCAAATCGCCGGTATTGCGATAATTTTTACGTTCTCTGCCCACAGTGCCATCATTTTGTATGGATTCCTGTTTGCTCACAATGTCCACATTATTGAAATCCACCTCAATGGAAGCCAAAGCGCTGGCCAAGGGAGCCACATTTGATTTATTCTGCTTTGAGCTGACAGTGCCACGACGCAGGCGACATTCTTCGGATAAAAGCAAGGTGACACGCAGCAAATTGCCATTGCCCTCGCCCACGGCAATCACACGCGGATGATGGGAGGCCAGCATGGGGGCAAAGGCCACCACTTCAGTGTCCAAGCTCTCAACCAAAAGGAAATAATCCTCCACGGCAATGTCACTAAAATTCAAAATCAAATTCAAATTGAAACTTGGACGTCCAAAAACAGATTTAGATAATTACCGCAATGGAGTCTTTGATCCATCCGAAAACTCTAAATCAATGTCCAGCAGTCCCTCCTGATATTGGGCAGTTAATTTGTGTGTCACTGAGGTCTCAGCCAAATAGCCATTCTCTATGGTATTATCCGGTGTAATGGTCAATTGTAGACCCGAAATTACGCGTACTATCAACTTGGATAAATTGACTTTATCGCTGCCCACGCGTATCTCCTTGGTGCCAATCACACGACCCGTGATTGGCGACAAAACTTGTACATCTGTGCGTCCCATAGATTTGCCCTGCAGAATGCGTCCCTTGAGCGAGGCAATTTTGGGATCTGCCACACGCAACAAAGGCTGAACCAAATCGGTGACACGCAGACCAGTGCGACGTGAAATAAAATAGCTAATGCGACCAGAATTCTAGTAAAAGAAATGGTTAGATTTATAACCCACTTGTATAAGATGAAAATTCATTGTATTTACCTGATCAATTGCCAAGAATTTGGCATAGACTTCAACTGGACTCTGTTGATAGCGGGCCCGGCAAATGGTTTTATCAGCACCCAAATTGTTGTAGTAATTGGAGCTGCTGCCACCGCCATTGCCTCCGCCATGCTGTTGGTTCCACAAATACGAACGCTTCTTGCGTCTACGCATTTGCTTGTTGTGTCTACATAAAGGCAAAGAGAGAGAGAAATTCAAATTAAATAGTCTTCTTTTTTTGGATTTGTATAGTTTGAGCTTACAAATAATGATTGTCATCGGTTACTTTCCAGCCCTTAATTTGGGATAAACGAAAATCGGTGATATAAACTTCCAAGGGAAATTCAGGCATCCAGACAATAAATTTGGCCACACCCACATAAGTGCCATATTTGACAATGACCGAGGCATTGGAACTGCCACGCTGCTCCGACCCATCCACATAGACAGAGCTGCAGGATGAAGAAACCTTTATGACGCTCTCATCTTCGGCATGACAAGAACTTTGCAAGGTGACATCGGCCACTTTGCCCGCCTGCGAGACAATAAACACTTTCATGGCCTGGGCCACTTGCCGTCCGGTTAAGACGGCCGTATTCATCACTTCCCATATTTTGGCCATGGGCAGGACAGCCTGTATGTCATCCTTGTTGATTTCCAGTTTGGCTATTAAACGCTTTTTGGTATCATCTGTGGCAATCAGCTCGCCCGAATTATCTTTATCCTTGGGCGCATCATAGACATGGGTAACAGACCAAACAATTTTGCCACCATCCACAATATCATTGGTATCGTCGGCCACCTCCAAGAGCCAAGAGAATATTTCGATTACTTCGTTGCCATTGCTGCTACTGAAATTACTGGATAGATTTTCGCTAGATTCCTGTTCTTTGCGAAAGGCTGTCACCCTGGCCGTGGTATGTTTGGGATTTTCCTTCTCAATGGTCACACTCCACAATCCGGTGGACGCTGTGGCGCCCATAATTCTCAATCCAGCCTTGACACGCGCCCGTACCGTAAAGGCAGCCACTCTTTGCTCGGCGTAAGCGTACTGATGCAAAAAGACGGGCACATGCAGCTTGGAACGCGGATACAGGGGATGCTGGGGCAATAAAAAGGTTACCGAATCATCCGCACGCAACTCTTTGAAGGGAATCTTGGCCGGCATTAGAGGGACCTGGGCAAAGGTGGTCAGAGGCTGAATTTGTACTTTGGGCTCGCATTGCTCGGGATTACGCAATGGCGGCTCAAAGACACTGTACGATACTTGGGCATAGCGCTGTGGCACCTTCTGTGTGGCCATCTGGCCCACTGGCAGCGAGGGCCACCAACTGTGCGGTATAATCACTTCGGCCACACAAACGCCATCCTCGCCTTCGGGCATGCAGCGTCCCTTGAGCGGCAATTCCGAGCCCATGGCCACGTGCAGCAGGACACAGACCTTTTGGCGCTGCAAATGACCACCAGGATCAGCGCCAGCGTGAAAGAGTACCCGCAATACTGGCGAATCCTGGGAAACACTGGCCAAAACCAAATGCGCCGATATATCCAAATGCATGTTCGGCTGCTGCAATTCCAACAGGGTGGCAGTCGAGTTCTAACAAGCAAATGAGACAAAGATTGATTGTAATAAGCTTAGATATAATTTATTTGGCATACTCACATTTATATAATCGCCTCCCTGATTATCCATTGTATCTGGCACAATATAACGTGCGGGCACTGTTTGTTTCGTGGAAAATGGACCGTAACTCGCCCGTATCGACACTGGCTGTGTCGTCTCGACCACTGTGAATCTATCCAATGATAGAACCGAATCATATGAGCTTCGCGTCCTCGTTGGCGGCAGCGATGACGATGTTTGTATATTAGTTATCTCCGGCGTCACAGGTGGTTGGCGGGCATGCTTCAAAAAGAAGCCACTATCGGTTGCCTCAAAATGCACCTCCACAGAGCTAATGTGGTCTGTGGAATAGAAGAGAGAGAGAGAGAGAAAGAGAGAGAGGATTAAAATAATCATTCAAGCCATTAAAGATCAAAGAACTTGAATTCAAATTAAAGTACTGGAAAATTAATTATTTTTAGTTAATTTAAAAACTTGATATATGATCAGTTTCTTTATATATTTTCGAAGAGCTCTGGATTTTTAAGACTGTTGCCAATGTTTGTTTAAAGTAGATCACGAAACTTGTTGTATAATCATTTTCTAAATCTATTTCCCAAGATATTGGGTTTCTATTTTCAAGACTTTTTTAAAGCAAAACTCTTAATTTGGAAGGGAAAAAGGCTTAAAAGATCAAGAAACTAGTATAATCATTTTCTAAATCAATTTTCTTAGATCTCTGCTTTTAAAGTAGATCTTCCAATTTACACATTAAAAAAAACCTTAGAAGGCGTAAAAGGTCAAGAAACTTGATTTTACAAAGGATTTAAATCAATTTCCTAAGATTTATGAATTTTTTGACTATTTTAAAGGCTTTTCAATTTGGAAAGAGAAGGCTTAAAAGATCAAGAAATTTGATTTTTTTAATTTGTTTTCAAGCTTGTTAACCGTTTTTTAAGTAGATCGGTTAGTCTAAATATTATAGAACCCCAATTAGTTAATTTTATAAAGTTTCTATTGCAATTTTCTTAGATGTTTTAATTTAGATATTATTAAATTCCAATTACTTGATTTTATAAAGATTTTAGTGCGATTATCTTGGATTTTAGTATACTAGGTAAAAAGGTTTCTTTTGTCTTCCTAAAAACAAATAAAAAAGAAAAGAAAACTGGAATAGATAAACTAAAAAATCCTGAGAAAGCATTTAAGAAGTTTTTCTGTTTAAAAAGTAATCAAATTGTATAATTGGTCTCAATTTATTAAGAATTCTGGGTTATTTTTATGGAATGTTTTTGATTAACTTGATTGAATTAAATTGTTTTTGTGCTACTTCTTCCTTCGAATTTAATTCAAGAAATATTTGAATTGAGTTGCAATTTATTGAGGATTAACCATAAAAGCTTTAGTCATTTTATATGTAAATAATGATAAGACAAATTTGTATTTTTTTTTTTTTTGGGCTTATCAAGAATCATTGATTAATTTTGCTTTTAATCCTCAATTTATTTGATATTTGATTAATCAAAATACAGCAAGTAATAATGATAAAGGAGTGCGATAGAGAGAAAAAGAGAGAGAAGGGAAATAACCATTAAATCCACCTGCTCACTTATCTGTGTGTGTGTGTGTGTGTAAAAGGTGCAAAAGGATCATATCACACACACACACACACAATGGGGCACACACAAATGCCATTGGTAATTGTAATTAGTTTCGTTTATTTGAGATTTTGTTATCTTTATGGGCAATGTGTGGCTTAATAATAATAATAATAATAATAAACTTTACTTACGTGAAATTGACACCAGCATCATAATTATTATGAATCGCTTCATGGTAATTGTGTCTGGTGTGTTTTTTGTTTACTGATTGCGTTAATTGATTAATATTTTCTTTATTTTTTTTTTTGTGGTTGTTTTTGTAATATTTTCTGCTGCTGCTTCTGCTTAATTCGCCTTTAGTGTTGGTGCTGTGGTTGTTGTTGTTGGTTTTCTTTAGCTGTTGTTACACACTATTACAATGTACACACAAACACACTCTCTCAGCACACACACATACTAAGGCTCACACATTCACCCACATATTGGGTGTATTTCTTTAGCAGATATTTCCCCGTTATATCTTTCTCTTCACCAACTTCCAGGAACTCCAACGACAGCAAGTTCATTGACAAGTCCCCACGACGCACACCGTTATAGCAGAGAGAAAGAAAGACCAGGTGAAATGCAATTGCCGAGGAGGATCGATCAATTGGTCAATAAATATAACTTGTTTATTCTTTGTTATCGTTGAATTTGTAATTGGTCTTTTAGCAGACAAAAAAAAACCGATCGAATTCACACAATTTTACGTTGCGGTCGTCGTTTTTCCTTTTTGCCGTTGCAAAAATCCACAGCACATCCTTTATTGATTCTTTCAGCACCTACATATACACACACATCAATTCAGTGTGTACACCCTTTCATAATTTTTTGCTGAACAGCACTGGGCCCATCAAATCGAATAGAAACATGGGAATTTTTTAGGAAATTATCGTTCTTCTATTCGATAGAATGGCGATTTTGTTCTCAATGTTTTCGATATTGATATTTCAAAAAATCGAAATTATCGATGTGTATCGCAAAAATTAAAATTTATGTTTATGTTTTAAATAGTTTATATTAATTGTGAAAATAGATTTGTGGAAGGAACCATGGTGCTACCATTATTGCAACGCTCTACGCTACGCGGTGTTCAACAATTGAACAAGCCATGGCTGGCTACCGTGGCAAGCCTGCGCCTGGTAAGGAGTTTTATTTTTATCTGAATCTGACGTTGTGATTATATCGGATCCGCTTATGTAATTGTTGCAATTTCTATTAATTTTTTATTTTTGGCTATGTGGTTGGCCCAGAGGACTTTGCATTGACTCAAGAAATCTTTTGCTTCAAATTCAAACCAAGAAATAAGACTGACATTTCGCCAATCAAGACTCATATTCACTCAAGTTGACCGGCTTTTTATCAAATTGGAATAAAAGTTTAATTTCTCATTGCCCAAAATGGTTTCCCAATTGGCGAAAAAAAACACTTGTTGCAAATTGACGAGAATTGTTTTGTAACTAATTTAATTCTATTTGTTTTTTTTTTTGCTTGGTTAATAAATTTTGCTCATGCGATTACGCTAGTTACGCCCCACTAACTGCGGGTCCATTAAAAACTAAATTTCAGGTTTCTTTTTTGGGTGCTACAAAAAAAAAAATTTAAACCGGTTAATTGAATAATTCTGCGAGTTGAAACGACTGAACTGTACACTTTCCTTTGTAAATAAACAAATTGACATTAATCGCCATATTCAGCTTTTATTAACAGCTGTTCAGCAGCAGTTTGGCCCCCCCTCAGACTCTGAACTATTCTTATGATTATCTCTTGTTCGTCTTCTTCTTTCTCTGTGGGAGATGGCAGCCCATAAACTTGATTTCACATTCACACTTGGCTGTGATTAACAAAAGCTTTGAGATTCACAGATTGAGGGGCACTTATTGTAGATTAGGGTATTTTTTGGGTCGTGTAATCTCTCACACTCTCAGTTGTGTCATTCCCAAGTGTTTCAGGGGCTTATCTGATTTATTTCGGCTTCCAATTCTCAGCCGCACAATCTCAGCCACACGGTCAAGCAGTAAAGTCGTTTGGAAAGTTTTGATTGTCTAATTGTTTTTTTTTTGAACTTGAGCAAAAATGGTTGGAATTAGTTTAATTAATATTGAAAAAAGACGGCTTAAAAATTGCATTTTTTTTTTTTTGTAGGCCTCTCAGGAGTTCCGCGTGGAGAGTGATACTTTTGGTGAACTAAAAGTACCAGCTGAAAAGTATTATGGCGCCCAGACAATGCGTTCCCAAATCAATTTTCCCATTGGAGGCCCCACAGAACGTATGCCGGTAAATATAAATTGTATAAAGTCATCCAATAGAAAGTTATAACTTTGTTTTTAATGCTCTATTAGAAACCAGTTGTCCAGGCCATGGGCATTTTGAAAAAAGCCGCTGCCGAGGTCAACAAGGAATTTGGCTTGGATACGAAAGTCAGTGAGGCCATTTCCAAGGCTGCCGATGATGTAATTTCAGGCAAATTATATGATGATCATTTCCCCTTGGTCATTTGGCAAACTGGCTCAGGCACTCAAAGTAATATGAATGTCAATGAGGTAAGCCCAAGGGTTTCTTCTTATTGTTAGTTAAAAATCAAAGTTAAATAAAAATTTACTCATTTTAGGTGATTAGCAATCGCGCCATTGAATTAATGGGTGGCAAACTGGGCTCCAAGACTCCAGTGCATCCCAATGAGCATGTGAACAAGTCGCAGAGTTCCAATGACACCTTCCCCACTGCCATACACATTTCCGTGGCCTTGGAGCTGAACAATAATCTGAAGCCAGCCATTAAGACTTTGCACGATGCTTTGAGGGCCAAATCCGAGGAATTTAAAGACATAATAAAAATTGGTCGTACTCATACCATGGATGCTGTGCCTCTGACATTGGGCCAAGAGTTTAGTGGCTATGCCCAACAGCTGGCCTATGCCCAGGAGCGAATTGATGCCTGTCTGCCTCGTGTCTATGAGTTGGCCTTGGGCGGCACTGCTGTGGGCACCGGCCTCAATACCCGCAAGGGCTTTGCTGAGAAATGCGCTGCCAAAATTGCCCAACTCACGGGGCTGCCATTTGTCACGGCACCCAATAAGTTTGAGGCTCTGGCTGCCCGCGACGCCATGGTGGAAGTTCATGGTGTGCTCAATACAATTGCCGTCAGTCTAATGAAAATTGCTAATGACATACGCTTCTTGGGCTCAGGACCACGGTGTGGTCTTGGTGAGCTTATGCTGCCCGAAAACGAGCCTGGCAGCTCCATTATGCCTGGCAAGGTCAATCCCACCCAATGCGAATCGTTGACCATGCTCTCTGCCCAGGTTATGGGCAATCAGGTTGCCGTTACTATTGGCGGCTCCAATGGACACTTTGAATTGAATGTTTTCAAGCCTTTGATTGTGTCAAATGTTTTGCGATCGATTCGTTTGCTCTGTGAGTAGGAATTGTCAAGTTGAAGAAGGGTGAAAGTGAAATGATTTGATTTATTTCCATTTTAGCTGATGGTAGCCGCACTTTCACTGCCAATTGTGTGAATGGCATTGAAGCCAATCGCGAACGCATTGCCAAGATAATGAACGAGTCCTTGATGCTGGTCACCGCCCTCAATCCTCATATTGGCTACGATAAGGCAGCGAAAATAGCCAAGACAGCTCATAAAAATGGCACCACTCTCAAGGATGAGGCCATTAATCTAGGCTATCTGACTGAAGAGCAATTCCAGCAATGGGTTAGGCCCGAGGAAATGCTGGGACCCAAATAAACAACAAAGAACTACAACCTTGTTCGTTCCTTAATATTTTTTTCTTTCATTTTTATTCAACTTTTTTTTTAGTGCTTAAGTTTAAAAGTGTAATCGTCAAGCAAGCCTGGAAAAATAAATGTCACTATTGAAAGCCCAAAAAAATTTTAGTATCTGTCTAAAACTTAAACAAACAACATCGGACTAAACAAAAAAACAAAAATAAAAAACTCTCCTTGAACAAAAATCCACAAAAAAAATAAGAGGAAAACAAAATGTGGCGATATCTGAAATATGGTAAGAGTGCGGTAGTTTTGTATGCCCAAGGAAATCGTAACATTTGCCTAAGCTCCAGAATGTGGAAAAATGTTAGTAATTGAGTAATCCTTAGTTATAGGAGAAAAAATAAATAATTTGCTTAACTAGGCTTGCAAGGATGGAGGTAAGGGTGGCAAAGGTGGCAAAGGTGGTAAGGGTGGCAAAGGTGAATTTCGTATTGAAAAGGACACATTCGGTGAGCTTAAGGTGCCAGCAGATCGTCTTTATGGTGCCCAGACAATGCGTTCTGTAATAAATTTCCCCATTGGTGATTCTACCGAACGTATGCCGGTAATTATTATTAATAA
>JAWNPY010000248.1:0-20202 GCA_035078625.1 Scaptodrosophila scaptomyzoidea
TCGTCCGGGATTTGAACCCGGGACCTCCCGCACCCTAAGCGGAAATCATACCCCTAGACCAACGAGCCAGTTGCCATTTTCAAGCCAAAAAGTGAATCAAAACTTTTTATTTCTTTTCTTTTATTTTTTTTTTTTTTAATTTTGCATATTTTGCATTTTTTTTTTTTTATAACTGGTTTCACTTGTAATTTTAAATGAACATGAATAAATTTGGAGGCAAAGTTTATTTTTAGTTGGCAAAAAAAAAAAAAAACCACTACTGATAACAATAAAAAAAAAAGAAAGAAGCACATTGCCAAAAGAAAGCGAAAACCACTCAAAAGCAGCTGACAAATGATTCAGTAAAATAATTAAACAAGAAATATGAGTAATCATTTCTACAAAGCAAACAAATCTATCGAAATACAAACAAAATGATATATAATATACTTTTGATTCAGTTACAATTATCAAATTATTCATCAAATTAAATACAACTCTTGTTAATTTTATATTCACAAATTAAATTGGCCGCATCAGAAAAAGCAATTTCAATTTAGCTTTTTTGAAAATTTTCTGTTCATTTGTCTATAATTGTTTTTATTACTTTTTTGTTTTTTTTTTTTTGCTTTCCAAGAAAAATTATATAGCTGTGATGAAAAAAGAGCAAAAATTTCAATTTGTTCATTTGATTTTCTTACAAGTAATAAAATATTAGTTGGGTTAACCACAATTTCTCAAGAATTATTGTTATAGATATTCTTTCTGAACGTTTCAAATTTCATTTAATCAGAATTGAATTGAAAATTGTAATTTATATTTTTGGTTTCTTTTTTTTGTTTTTTTTTAATTAAATTAAATTGGGGCATGGAAAATTGATTTTGCTGTTGAGAGATTTTCAATTAATTTTGGGACACCCTTTATTTTCTTGATTATTGTTGCATGTTAAAGATGCATCAAATTATTTATTTATTGATTCCTTCGATCGTTTGTGTTACAAAACAAAAGCAAACACTATAAAAGTTGAACTAAAAATAAAAACATTAATTTAACAGTTAGCTTCAGAGCCAACCAACAACAACAACAGAAAAAACAACAAAAGCTCCGCACGCAATGCGCAATTAATGCGGCAGCAGCAGCTGATGAAGAAACTGTAACACAAACAATAATAAAAAAGAAAAAAAAAACAGCAAAGAGCAAACAAAAAACCCAAAGCAGCTAACCAACCAACATTAATGCCAAAATGCATTATTAATATGCCTGCCTGCTGACTACGAATCAGAATGAGTAAGGAAAGGGCATACAAAAATTCGAGTCATAGGCAACAAAAGAAAAGGCAATGGGAGATATTTTTAATTATAAAAAAAATATATATAAATTATATGTAGCTAATAAAATGTAAATAGTCAAATAATTAATATTATAATAAAGATTTTTAAATATTTTCTTGAGTTTTTTAAGCGATTTTCATATTCTTTTTGTCTCCTAAAAACTACTCACTTAATCTCCGATATTCTTAAAAATCTGACGACTGATTAGCGTCCTATAAAATCATCTTACCTTCTTCCTTCCTTTTTCTTTTATTTTCTACATTTTTGATCATTTTTTTTAAGGAAAAACTTTAGCAACTTAAGCGATCGTTTTTTTTAAGACATTTAAACTAACAGTTTCTTTTATATATTTTTCCCCCTATTTTCGGTTGTTTTTTTTTTGGGGTTGCTTCTTTTTTTTTTCTGTTTGCTGGGCCATTAAAAACCCGTTACGGTTCAGTGCCTTTGATAATGACGTCACAAGCAACCAACCAACCACCAACAACCAACAATAAAAAATAATCAAAAGTTATTTTAGCTTTCTGGCATTGAGTTTTTAAGAGTTTTTGGCTTTGTGTTTGTGCGTGTTAAAATTATGAGTAATAAATTGGCAAACAGGCAAAACAAATCAACAAGAAGAAAACGAAAAAAAATTCTTAAAAGTTAATTGTGCAAATTGTGTGCATCTGTTTAAAATCAATTCAAAGCAAATAAATATTCATTCTTTTTTCTTATTATTATTATTATTTTTTTTTTTTTGTTGTTGGAGCAAATTGTTTTGGAATTTGATGAAATGAGTTTGCCTCCCGCATAGAAAACTCACAGCAAAATTTAAATTGAAATTAAAATAATAAAAATTAAATGAAAATGAAAGAAAAATCTCCATTTTGTTTATTTTATCTTTACCAAATGACGTCACATTTTTTGTTTTATTTATGCCAAATTGAAAAATGAATTTCCGCAAACAAACAAATGGCCAAAAATAGAATATTTTTAGGCAATGGGGAACATTTAATTTCAATTGTTTTTTCCAGTAATTGTTGAATTTTTTTTAGATTTTTCTTTCGTTTTTTTTTTTAGGTCATTTTAAGAACCACAAAATAAAATTTTGTTTATTTTTTTTTTTTTTTTTGTATAAACATTTGGTTAAATTTTTGCCTCTAGAAATTCCCATAAAAAAAATTACTCAAGCCCATAAGATCTTAGATATGGAATTAAACTGATTGAAGATAATGTCTCTCTATCTCTCTCCCTCTCTCTTGCGAAAGAGAAGAAGGGCATGTAAAAAAAAACTAACGGCCCAAGCGAGTGCAATTAAATTACTAAATAACCCAGCAAGCCAAATGACAAGATTCGTACAAGTTGAACTGCAATTTCAGCCTTACTTTTGGTTGGCAGGGTAACAACTACATACATGTATATGTATGTGTGTGTGTGTGCACTAGGCAACTCTGCATTTTGAGTAGAGAAATTGAAATAAATTCACACACTGCAGACATGGAGACGTCGTCGACATTAAAACGGACAACAAAGTTGAGCTTGGAAAAAGCTGACTGACTGACGACATTGACGAAGTTGATTGTGTGATTGTTGTGTGTGTTCGTCCGTTTGTCGGATTTTGTGCCGTGTGAAAAAAAGAAACAACAACTGCAAAACTTTGTCGTGAGTGCAAGTGTGAGTGAGTGCGTGAGCAACAACAACTAACTGCATATAAAGAAATCAAATGAGAGTTGATCTCTCAAAAGTAATTCAAATTTTGCATACTCTTTTTTTGGTTGTTGTTGTTTGTGTTGAGAGTCATTAATAGCAAAGCCAACCAGTCATCCATTATCGTTTATATGGTTTTATATTTATGTACAACTCTTAATCTTTCCGGAAGTTTAACAAAATCACGCTTTCAAACGGCGACAAACGACTTTTTTTTTGTTTTTTGTATAATTATGGTGCGAATGGCGCAGCAAAAACAGCGGCGTCAAACTAGGAAAATTCCCCACCAAACAAAACCTAATAAACAAGAAAAACCAATGGTTAATTAAAAAAAAAGAGTTTACACTTGTGGAATCCAAAAATAATTAAAACAGGTTCAAAAATAAATTTTTGTAGATTTAAGAAAAATTTTAACCCACTAAAATTGAAATAATATTTAATTAAAACGTTTCACACAAAATAAAGTAAATTCCAATAATCTCTAAAAATTAAAGGTCTTTTCTATTGAATTCAAATTATGCGTGACTTTTGGGATAAAAAAGTAAAGTAAATTCTTTTAAGTTTCTATTAATTTTTTTTCATATGAAAACTAAATTTTTTTTATCTAATTTTCAAAAATAAAAACTTAATAACTACGTTTTTTATTGTTTTTTTTTGAATGGATCGAACTATTTGGAACTTAGCACACAACTTTTTTTAAGACAACTATTTTTTTAAATAATTCCTTAACAGGCAGACTTTTTAACTGATTCTTTTAACCACAAATTTGGAATGTTTGCACTGAAAAGCTTTTTGTTTTTTTTTTTTTTTTTAATTTTACTAGCATTTTTTTTTTGTATAAATTGTTTAGGCTTAACAATTGTTTTCCAAACAAGGCAACTCTACTGTCCCATCGCACACACACACAATCTTTTTTTGGTGTAAGTTTTAATTATGTTGCTGCCGCCACAAACAGACAAAGAAGAAGAAGAAGGCTACACAAAAAACACTTCCCACGCATTCTTTGTTGGAGAGTGTGAAAGAAACAAAAAAAAAAAATATAAAATAAAATTGTTACCAACTTTTACATATTTGGTTAAAACAACTTTTGATGGCTAAATCAGTTTGGTTGAACTTGAAATTGAAAGATGAAAGGAAAATAAATACATAAATGAAAATAGAAAATAAACAACAATTTATGATGCATTCAATTTTGCACAATAATTTTAACAATTTTGTAGTCTCTCCTCCACCCCCGCCCGCCTCTCTTTGTGTCTCTCTTTCTAACCGCTCGTTCGTTGTTCCATCACTTGACATTGAAAGGTGCCCAGTGAATGAAACGACATACACGCGACTGCGCAGCAGCAGAGACGTTGACGTTAGATGCGCCGCCGCAGCAGCAGCAAAACTTCCAATGAGTCAGTCACTTTACTTACTCACACGACGTTTATTGTTGTTGTTGTTGCTGTCTTTTTAAATAATTTTGCTTCTCGTTACCTTTTACAATTGACTGAGCAAGCATACAAAATAACAAAAAAAAAAAAAAACTCTAAATAAAATAAAAAAAAGAGTTAAAACAGTTAAAACGCATTTCATCCGCAACTAAAAAGCGGCTGGAAAATTGGCCTTTTTCGAGGGTTGACTTTATAACTTGGCAAACATTTAGGGAAACTGGTTTTAATCATTTTTTCTTAACAAGTTTCGAATTATTTCAATTTTTTTCGACGCTCAGAAGTTCTAATTTTAACGGGCACCAATTAAAATTAAATATTATCTATCTATTTTTTCTAAGATTTCAATGTTTGGAATTTTTCCCAATACTCCGACAGTGAATGTCAATAAAAAAAGTTTTTATTATCAAAAATTTAGAAAAAATAAATCTTAATTTCAAATTAAATTTATATCGTCTTGCCAATTAATATAGATCAAGAATATATATATCTAAAAGGTCTTTAAGGCTTTTCTTTTAAATTTTTTCCTATACTCAGGAGAGTAAATTTCAATAAAAATAGGTTTTTATTATCAAAAGTTTAGGGAAAATAAATCTAAATATCAAATTTAATTTGTATCGTCTTAAGGCTTTTCTTTTTCATTTTTTCCTATACACCGAAAAGTAAATTCCAATAAAAAAAAAAGTTTAAATTATCAAAAATTTAGGAAAAATAAATCAAAATTTACATCGTCTTGCTGATTGGCATAGATCAAGAATATATAGCTAAAAAAAAAAATTACCTTGAAGCGCTCTTCTTCTTCTTTGTTTTAATATAGCAATTCTTTTTTTTTTTATAAATGTTTAAAGACCCCATCAACCGCAATAATTTACAACTTACTTAAAATGTAAAAACAAAAAAAAGACAAAAAAAAACCGGCTAGAATAACAACAAATTGTGTCATCATCATTAGGGTTATTATTATTGTTCCAAACATTTTTCTAGCAAGTTCACAGAGTCAACAAAAAAAAACACACACAAGTTGGAAGAAATATAAGCAATAAAAATTAGCAAAATTAGTCACAATGGCCTAAATATCATGTGAGAAGACTTGTTAGAAAATGGCAATGGGAGAATAGAAGTTAATAATTGAGAGAGAGAGCGAGAGAGTGAGAGAGACAGAACCAAACGAATAGCGGCAATAAAAATTAAAAATCGATGAACTCAATACCAGGCTTTAAAATACAAAAAATAAATAAATAAAAGGTGAGTTTGAAGAAGAAGAAATGAATAGTTGCTAACCTGTCGCAGCCAACGGTTTTTTATTTTCTCTCACTATTTTTTTTTTTAGCTATTAACTAGCTAATTTTTGGATGCTAATTGAGTTGCATATTTTGAAATTGAAATGGAGAATTAATAAAAATTAAAGTTAAAAACCAAATTATAATAATTTCTTTTCCCCTATTTTTTTGTTTAGATTTTATTTAAGAATGTTGTGAAAATTGATAAAGTAATTTTTTTTTTAACACTTTACAAATAATTTTAGCTATTTTTACAATGTTACTAAAAAACTTAGCCATTAATTAACAAAAAAAAAAGAATTACTCGTAAATTTTTTTTGTTAAAAAATACTTGTATTTTTGCTTGAGTCACGTTTTCTCCATGCGTTATTATCAATTTTAGCCGTGATCGTTGCAAAATAAACCTGATTACTAACAAAGATGCCAAGCTCTCTCTCCCTTTCTCTCTCCCTCTCTCATTTTTTTTTTTTGATTCTAAATTGCACAAGTGAGTTCCGTACAATTTACAGTTACGGTTATAAAATAGATAAGCGAACAAGTGACAAAAAAAACAGCCAATTTCAAAACGGGAAGCCAAAAGTTAGCAAAGAGTGAGTGGGGGGAGGAGGAGGAAGGAGCGGCCGGTTGGTCGGTCGGTCAATGAGTCAACGCGCAGACACGCAGAAAAAATAAAAAAAAAAACAATGATAGCAAAACGGGAGCAGAGTTGCTTTTTTTGGGGGTGCATCTGTGCAGGCTACGCAAAATGTGCGTGTGTGTGTGTGTGTGAAATAAGGTCAAGCGGGGTGCGGCAAAAAAAAAATATATATTTCCGTTGATTATTGTTGATAAAAACGCACACACAGGCACCAATGGAAATAAAAAATAAAAAGAATGTTAAATAAAGAAATGAAGCGTACGGAAGAGGCGTTGCCAGCAGAGAGGAAGAAATGCAAATTTTCATTCAAAGACGTTGACGTTCGCTGCCCGCATTAAAAGTGGCACACACACACAAACACATTAAAGAATAGCAACAAAAATAACAAGAGACAAAAACACACAAAAAAATTGCTGTTAAAATTTAAATAATTCAAGAAAAAAATAAAGAGCAAAAATTTCACTTTTGGTTTAGTTTTTTTTTTTTGTTTTTTTTTTTATTATTTCTTTCTTTCCTTTGCTTCTTTCACATTCAGAAAAAAAACTCTCACACACACATACATAGAGAAACATCAACTGGCGCAGAGCAGAGACGCCAGCGTCTGCCGCCTTTTGGCGGCTTTTACAATTTGTTTATGCTGCAGCAGCAAAAGTTGAAAAGAAATAATAAAAACAGGACGGTTTGGTTTCTTCAATTAATTTAAACAATAGATTCTCACACACACACACACACGCACACACAAGCAAACATAGAAATTTCGCTCAAATTGTTAGATATTTTTGCGTTTGCTTTTGTAAAAAGGTGACGCGTTTTTTTTCTTTTTTGGCTTTGCCTTTTTTTTTTTTAATGCCACAAAAAAAACATGAAAAATTCTAGTTAAGAATATCTTCACACACACACAATTGCACACGCAAAAAAAAGAATGAAAAAAAGAAAACAATAAAAAACATACAATTCTGATTTTCCTTATTTTTTTTCCTCCTTTCCACTGTGTAGAAATTGTTGCACGATTTTGTTTTTTTATGATTATTACACGGCCTACAGTTGCTTTAAATATTGTTTAAACAAATTAAAGTAAAAACAGACACAGACTCTTCCCGATTATCCGATTACTTATCCGATAAATACTTAAAATTTACTTTACCCGCAAACACAACCGACGCCAATGAATGTTTATTAACAAATGACTCTCTCTCTCTCTCTTTTGCTTTCTTTTATACTCTCTCTTTTAAAGCACACAGATGTTTGGAATGCAACACTGCGCATCCCAAAACTAGCTAAGACACAATCCGGTCCCTCGAATTTGCCAGATGGCGCTTTTCCAAAATGGATTATTCCTATTGAAATCAACTCTGAAATTGATTTTTCGTCGAAAAATGCAACCATAAAACGATTTTGGAAAAGCGCTACCTAGCGGCCATTTTGTGAACCTCAGTGTTGCACTATCAGCTGCTAGGGGCGCCAGTGTATGAGAGTTGATTTCGATTAATAGTCCATTTTTTTCAACACCATTGATGCTTTTTTTGGCTAGTGGATGTATCGCACAAATCGAATAAGCGAATAAATAATCGGAAGCATAACTAAACATTAAGTTTCGATACTTTTAGAGATGACACAGGTTAAATTGGGGCGCGCCATTGTGGAAATAAAAACCATGAGAAATTTATATAAATTTTAAGCAATTTATTTAGCCAGATTTCATAGTTGCTTAAAAAATCTTTGGGTCCATTGGTCTCCTCAGTCTCTCAGTTATTTTTCCCCATCTCACCGGCGACTATGACTACGTTTCCCGTTATAGTTAATATAAGTTGGCAGATCCTTATGGGTGAGCGCTGGACGGAGAGCGCCTATGGAATGCCTACGTCCAAATGAATATTTCAGGGAGACATATTTGAACTTGGAGGTCGAGGTGACTGGATAAGTGCCGGGGCCCGGGCAAATGAAACGATTGTAAGGAATTTTCCTGGCTACTCCATCGGAATACCTGCAAATAAAACGTTAATTATTATTATCGTTTATTACCATTTTCATTTTCTTCTCACATGGCTTAAATTTGTAGATTTTTTTATTTTAAAACTTAATTTCCTAATTTTGAAGATGTTTTCGGGTCGAGATCTTAAACAAAACTAAATATTTTCTATAGAATCCAAAACTACGAAACTTGACAGTTGCCAGTTTTAAAGCCTGCTGAGTTAAAAAAAATACTAACAATAACACAGTATGACCGTCTTCGATTATTATTAATGATCGAAAAAAGCGATAAGGAAAAATTTCCCATTTTTGGTATCGATACCATCGATATTATCGATAGTGGCCGATGTTATTTTTCCACCACTATTGTTGTCTCGCTTGCCAATTTACCTTCTTTTTTTTTTTGTAAATTTGTGAATGTGCGACAAAAAATAAAAACGCTAAAAATACAAAATAGCTAATACTAATAGCAATAGCTGTAAAACAAATCCAACGATAAAAACCAATTTCAATAACTCTGCCTTGTGCGTGCGGTGGCAGAGAGGAGAGGCATATTCTTAATTTATTTTATTTTTTTTTTTTGTTGTTATTGTTGCCGACAACAATAAGAGGAGCACAGCCGCTGCCGATGTCGCCGCTTTTACATCTGTGTGTGTGTGTGTATGAGTGAGTGAGTGTTTAGAAAAGTGTGCGTGCAAAAAAAAAAATATATATATAAATTTTTAATTGTTGACCAAAAAAAACCTACAACAAAAAAAAGCCCAAAGACCAAACTTAACCTCGCAGAATTTGCAAAAAACGAAAAGCGAAAAGAGGAGAGGCAATTTGCCAAGAGAGCGAGTGAGAGATATATATTGAGTGAAAACTTTTTTGTACTTTTTTTTTGCCCCAGCGCGTGCCGCACACACACACACAAACACTGCAGCTCTTGCGCTCTCTCTCTCTCTTTCGCTCTCTCAGTCGGGTTTTGTGTGTGTGTTTAACCCGGCGCGCGTTCCGTTTTGTCTGCCGCTGCAGTAATAACAACAACAAAAATATAGTGCGTGTGTATGCAACAACAACAGCAATTATAGCAAAAAAAAAACAACAAGAAGCAGCAGCAGTAATGCATTTACCATGCCCAAGCCTAGCGAACAAAATGCACGGTAATTACACACACACACACTTACATACATGCATATATGCAAATATAACTATACATACAAACATGCACATAATTTGCATAGGTGCAAAGATTTTTTCTTCGCTCTCTTTTTTTTTTTGCAATTTCGATACATTTTCAACGCCATTGCCGTTTTTTGTTTTTGCTCTCTTTCTTCTCACCCCTTCTTTTTTTTACATATTTGAATTTTGGCCACAAAGAATAAAAGAAAAAAATACATGTAAATTTAATTAAATTATTATTTTTCTTATTGTCAAAAACAAAATTTAACCCTCTAAAAATTGCTATTTCCTTCAAATCATTCAGTTTTTTTTTTATCTTTTATTATTCCAGCTGCAAAAAAAGCTTGACAAAAGTCGAGCCAAACAAACAAATCAATTATTGACGAATAAGAAAAAAAAAGCAGCTGCAAAAACTATAAAAAAAAAAACAATAAAAAAAAATAAAGGAGAACAAAAAGAAAAAAAAATTTGTCTAATTTCTCATAAGCAAATAAAATTTTAAATTCAACGGAATGGATCATTTTCAAACATCCTTAAATCCCAGGAAACAGGAATTGCTGGAGGCGCGATTCATTGGCGTTCGGGTAAGTTCAAATAGAATTACGATAATCAAATCCAAAAATCGGCCATGACAAATCGATTAATCGACTAAAAGCTGTTTTAAATTATATTGGCAAGATAAAACAAACATTTAATATTAGCAGTACCAAATTTTGTATGCTTAAAAAAATATAAATCTGAATTTTTAAAGTTTTGTATTTAAATTCTTGAAAATCTCATTTGTTTAATATTTTTATGGGGGTTTGAAAAAAATACTAACAAAAGAGAAATTAAGCTTCCTTTTTTGGTCATTAAAAATTAATAGACACAGATTTAACAATAAAAAAATAGAGCAACTAAAAAATAAATTAAATTAATAATTTTTAACCCTATCAAATTGGCAAAATAAAACCGTCGAAAATAATTAAATTTACGCCAAAAACAATAAATATAAAAGGACAAAAAAAAAATCAATTTTTGCACATTTTTTTGAGTCAAAAAATCGATTGAAACATTAAGGAAAAATAAGCGAAATTCCATCAGGAAATCTTTATTTTTTTTTAGTTTGTGTTTGGGGTCTTTTTACGATCTCGGTTAATTTGTGGGGTTAAATGTTAAATGAAATCAGCAAACGGTTATTGCACTTTGGAATTCCACAATTCATTTTCGTCTGTTTTTAGTTATTTATTTATTTATCAAAAAAAAACTATAAACAAAATGGCGCACAAGAGAAAAGAAAAAAAATCAAATACAATTTGGAATTGGGCAAGTCAGGTATAATATACATATAGTTTTTTTTTGTTTTCGTTGAATCCAAATATAGTCAATATTCAGCAAAAAAACAAACATATTTGTGTATGTATGTATGTATGTATGTATCTATGTATATAATGTATTCTCTTGGTACATAAAGAACAAAAAAAGCAAGCCTACACGTAGTCATTTACACTTGTCCATGGCCCAAGTACATACAAACTTACCTACATATGTATGTATGTATGTGTGTATATTGAAAGCCCGCGTCTATTCATGAAGAGTTGCCTGCCTGCCTGCCTCCCACTTCCCACTCTCTCTCTATCTCTGTCTCTTTCTGGCACTCTCTTATTGTATCAAAGCTTCTAGTGTTGGTTGGTCGAGTACAAAAAGGGATTGAGCTGGTGGGGGATCGTCTTTGGTTATGTACTTGTCGCCTAGCTGCCTCTGACATGCCCTGTATTGTTTCTCTGTATGTGTGTGTGTGTGTGTGTAAAGAAATTAAACCAAAAAAAGAACAGCTGATAAGCACTCTGCTTGTCGTATGTATCTTTGTGTGTATGTATGTATGTATGTAGAATGGCTCTTTGAATTCAGTCAGACTCTGCTCTGGTGACGTCTCTGATTTTGAGCCCCGTGTCAGTGACGACGACGATGTCGACGACGCCCACTTTGGTAGCCACATATTAAACTTTGGGTGTGGTGAGAATAACCAAAAAAAAAAAATTCTAGATAGGCACCTACTTTTTTTTCTTTATTTTTACCCATACATAATGTAAAAATGTAGGCCAAAGTTATATATACACAAATATACAAGTAACTAAATAAGATTATAATATATGTAAAGCTTATATAAAGCTTAGAAATAAAAAAAAATATCCTCACTTCAAGTCTGAAAATTTGGGTTTTATTTAGAGTTTTTGTTTATCCAATTACAGCACAGTTTTTTTCTTCAATTTTTTTTTATTTATTTTCAATTGCTTGAATTCTTATATAAATTATTGGCATGATAATTATAATTATGAGCCTTTGTTTAATTTATTAGATTTATTTTTCACTGCTTGTTTATTATTTGTTGAGCCACTGTGCAATTCCAAATGTTATGCCTATTTAACAGCAGCCAACTGTTAAATGTCCACAGTTAACAGAGTGCCAGCAATTAACATTAAATTTAGTTACTCTTATTTGCTGTATGCCGCATACAATTTGCAAATCAAGTTGAATTTCAATGGAAATGATCAAAATCAGGCCAAAATACACAAATAGTATCTTAATTAATATAAAATATATTATTGCGTGTGTGTAAGTCTTCTTTAAAATTTTTCCTTCCGGCAACTGCAAAAAAGCCGGCAAAAATAATGTTAAGCTCTTTTGCTCTTTGTTAACAGAGTGCTTGCTTGTTGCTCTCTCGCTCTCTGTCCCTGTTAAGTTTACATTTACATACGCTCTCTCTCCCGTCAGCTTTTTTTTTTGTGTTTTTGTGGCCTGTTAACGGCTGTTTTTGGCCTTTGTTTTGTGTGTGTGGTTAATCAGTTTATTATTTTTCTCTATTTTATTGTTGTTGCTCTGGGAAACCGGCACTTTTGGTTAGCTTTTTTTTTCTCTTGTTGTTGTAGTTTTTTTTCTCTCTTTAATTTAATGGTAATTAATTTGTTTTTCATTTATTTGTGTGGGTGTTGCCATGAGGACCTTAAACAAAAAAAAAAACACAACACCGAAACTTGAATCTAAATATAAGCCATCATTGCCAGATCAAAACAAGAAAAGAGGAACAACAAGCGGGAGAGAGAGGGGGGAACGTGTGTGGTGGCACACAAAATGGTGGAAAAATCAAAACCAAAGTCTCTCGGCAGTTGTAAGCGGTCGGTCGGTCGTTTCGGAAAAAAGCATAAAAAGAGAAAGAAGAAGAAGAAGCAAAGTGTTTTGCCATTTTCATCTTTTCTCATTTCTTACTTACTTTTACTACTTTTCTAGTCCTTTGTGTGAGTGAGTGAGTGAGTGGCTAATTTGACTGTGTGTGTGTTCGTCTGTCTGCTTTTGATGAGATTTTCCAAGTTCCTCTTTATCTTCTGCTTCTTCTTCTTCTTCTTGTTCATTTTTTTCTATTATGTTTTGTTTTTGCCATTGCCTGCAACATCAACCGCTGTCGCCGTCGTCGTCGCCATTTTTTTTTTTTTTTTTTTTTGTAGCTTTTGGCCTGTTGGCTGCATTTGAAGCGCCGACGTCGTCGACGACGCCGTTGCACACAGCGTTTTTCTTTCTTTTTTTTTTGTTTTCTGTTTTTTTCGTTTGTTTTCCTGCCCAACTTCAATTGCAGTTTTCTCAGTTTATTGCCACGCTTCAATGGAGCTTCAGTAGTTGTTCTCTCCCGGCTTATTGTCGTCGTCTGTGTCGTTGTCGTCGCTGTCGTAGTGCCTAAAAATATTTTTTAAAAATATTTAACTACGCGTGTGTGTTTTTGTGTGTGTGTGTTAATTCCTTATTGTTGTTTTTTTTGTTTTTGTGCTCGTGTGTGTGTTTTTAAGCCAAAGGGAAAGCCAAGCCTTTATGGCTGAAAGCTGAAAATATACATAGAAAATAATACAATAAAAAAAAAAAGCTTCCGATCCATTACAAAAGCGACAGGCATCAACATGCCCGTGGTCAAGCGCAAAGTGAGCCGCTTTAAGGTTAGTAATTCTTTATGCTCCCTCAAAGCAAAAAAAAACATGTTATAAGATCAAAGAGAGAGGGAGATGGAAACAGAGTGCGAGTGTGTGCAAAAAAAAGAAACCGGTTCAAGCACCGTTTTGATATAAAAAAAAAAAAACTTTAGTAAAAGTCTTCTGATTACTTCACTTGAATTTTTACTAGGCGTCATTTGATAGATTTGCACAATAAACAGAAAAATCATAGAAAACAAATAAAAATAATCAAATTCCAATAGCGAAACAATAATTACATATTTCTCTTCTTCTTCTTTTTTTTTGACCTGACCTAAAATGCAAAAATTTTCGACGCTGACTGAGCTGAGCGGAGCTGAGCTGATGTAGAGCAAATTCAACAGTGCGAAAAACTAACATAAAAACCAAAAAAAAAGAAAGAGAGATAAAGTTGAAAAGAAATTGAAAAAGAAAGGAAGACCAAGAGGCGCAAGAGAAAATTGATTATTAAATATTTTTTATAGCTTTTCTTAACCAAAAAAAAAGAGTGAAAATCAAGTAGAAAAATGGAAGAATTGAAAAAATAGCAGATATTTTTCTGAATTGGCCATTTGGCTAAAAATGGCAAAGATGTGGCTATAAAATAGCTTTTAAATTATCAATAAGCCTATCGATTTAATATTAAAAATGTCCAAATCAGACTAGAAACTGACAAAAATGTGGCTATAAATGAACTATTCAAAATATCCTAAAGGGCTAGAAAATAGCTAAACAAAAAAAAAAAGAAATTCTCAAGGTTGCCTTTTAAATGGCTTTATTTGGCCATTTTCTGGCTGTTAAAAATGTCCAGATATACAGATCAGAAAATAGATATATAAAATTCACAAAATATGGCTAGGAAAAAGTTGTAAAAAATGCACAAAAATTGCTCTTGGTCAAAAAGATACTTTTTTTCTCGTAACTCCCATTTAATTGCCAATTGTTTGGGATCTGATTGAATCATAAATAAATTTACTTGCCACACATTCATTTTATGTAAATATATGTCAATAAATTCACTGCAAATTTTACATAATTAGTGAAAGATGCCGAGCATTTACATAAATTGAGCAAATGAAAATGCATTAAATATATCTTAAAATCATATAAGGCACAACAAACAAGAATCGGGAAATGATTTACCTGCCTTTTTTAATCAGCAATGCATTCATTTTGAGTAATATATATAATACATCCTAGAAGACATTTAAGCTCTCATAATAAAAGAATTTCATTAAAATCTTAGAGATAGCATTTTGATTTCAGAGGGAATTTGAAAACCTTTAAAGTGAGATTACTTTATAGGGAATATTTGGTAATTACGCGTCTTCCTCTGTGCCCAAGGCAGCATCATTTCCTGTGACTATTCAAGCCGTAGAAGCAAAAGCTTTCCGTACACTGGGACCACAATAATTTTCCCCAAATAAAAAAAAACTATTTATCATAATTATTCAAGTACCAATATATATTTTTAAAGTTGGATGCATTTTTCTTTAATTACGTGGCATATATGGTAAAATGCTATTTTTATATTTAAATTCTTCTTCAGCCAGGCGAGTATCTTGATTTGTTTGATTTATTATTTGCTGTTTCTTAAAGGATCTCTCCATACCAGCTTGCTTTAATTGCTCCGCATCATGTTTTGCTCGCCGTTCCCTAATCTTCTGCACTAAAACCTTTCGATTGTCCATAGTTTTTTTTTTTTGTTTTTCTTGAAGAATACAAAAAATTTGTTTTAAAATTGTTTGTAGTTGGAAAAAATAAATGTAAATATTTTATTTATTTATGTGTTGTCTGTTTGAGATTCTAAAGTTTTCTGATTTTTTTTCTTTAGTTTTATAGTAAAATGATTGACAGAACTGTAATAACATTTGATTACAGCCTGCTGGATTAATATTTTTTTTTTTAGAAATATAAAAATGTTTTCTTGATTTATTTTATGGAAATTGGGAAAACTTTAAGACAGTCGAAATTTAAAGGGTTTTTTTTTATACATATTATAAAAATGTTTTCTCGATTTATTTTACTTAAAAAATAGATAAGGCTGTTTTTTTTGGAAATTGGGGAAACTTTAAGGAGATAGTCGAAATTTAAAAGGTTTTTTTTTGTATGAATTTTTGAGGCAAATTTTTATTATTTTTCGGGAATTTCTAAATTGAATTTGTAAATTGAAATTGTATGAAATTGAGATATGAACAGGAACTGTTTTTTTTTTTTTCAATTGTAATTTATTTTGTTTATATTTGTGCCACTGTGCCATGTATGAATTTCCATGTACGCGTTGTTGTTGTTGTTGTTAAAGTTGTTGTTAGCCATTTTCCCTCGAATGTATTGAAATATGTATTGCCAAACTGCAGCAGCAGCAGCAGCTCTTTGTTTATGTGTGTGTGTGTATGTGTGGCAAGCGCAACTCAATGCCTTTGACAGTCGTTTATGTCAACCTTTTTGTACAAGTCTTTCCCTCAATTCATCAGTCAGTCAGTCAGTCAGTTTGTTGGTTGGTTGGTTGATTGTTTGCTTTGCCCGTTTAGACGGTGTTTTGCTTTGGCTAAAACTGACTTTGTTGTTGTTGTTATTATTGCTAACGTGGCTAATACGCACAAGCTCACAAACACACACACACACATACACACGCCCAACATAACAACTTTTCATATGTTTATATAGCCTCTGATGCTGCCATATAACCAAAGTTTATATATGTTTGTATCTACATACTATATAAGTACATATATATTCGATATTCGTTGCTTCCAATGCACATTTTCATTTATATGTAAATTGACATACTTATAAGTAAATATATATATATATATATGTATACATATAACTTTGTTGCTATTTAAGGTATGAAGATTATTCTGGTCGTTTCTCTAAACTAAAATATGATAGCTAAATATCCTAACTAAATTCTTAAAAAATTAAATAAAAATATTACTTACTTAAAACTAAATTAAAATTATAAATCTTCAATTTTATTCAATATTTAATTATTTCAAAAACTTTAAATGAAAGTTGAAAGCAAATTTCTTCAATTATTGTTTTTAATTTTATCCTTTTTATTAGGTATATTTATTTATATTTGCTGTGAACTATTTGTCATTTATAGGAATCTTTTCTATATATTGAATATAAAAAAACTTTGCACACAAAATAATAAATTATTTATTCCTTCTTTGAGCTTAAGAAACTTTCAATTTGACTTGATAAAATCCATTTAATATATCCAGAAAGTCAGGTAATTATGAAAGACATAATTAATCTAAGATAATAAATTCTGTAAACCTGAGAACATTTACTTTTGTGTTAAGAACTTAACTTTCTTCTATGTTAAATGTGAAATATAAATCTAGAATTTGAAAAACTTAAATTTTTCGGTCCATACTAAATTATAATTCAATTTATTGAGTTTACTTCATGAAGGTAAAATAAATTGAATTATTTTCTGTATGGAAATATTTTTTTTTAAATTCAATTTTGCCTAGGATAGTTTTTTTCTTCTGCTTCTTCCTTAAACTTTTTTATTGACCTATCCTGTTGCTACTGCTGCTGCTGCTTTTGGACTCCTTTGTGCTGCTTTTACTTTATTGCATGCAATATGTTTGTAAACAGCCGCCTGATGGCAGCACAGCTCCACCTTTGGTTGCCCCCCTCTCCCTCCTTCCCATTGGCAAATGGAGCATGTTTGCGTATGCGTCGGGACCACGCCCCATTCTTTACTTGCCAAAGGTTTTTCACAATTTATTTTCCACATTTTTTTATATCATGCAATATTCCAATGTTGTTGATTTTTTTGGTTGACTGCTCAAAGAAGAATCAGGTGCCTCATCGTCGTACTCTTCTCTCTTGTTAGTTACTTTTAAGGGTCACATAAAAAAAATTCTCTTTTACTGCAGTATATGAAATGTATGGGGAAAAAAATGAATATTCAAATTAAAATTAAAAAAATATATATATATATGTAATTACATTTTAATCTTGAAAAAAAATTTTAAACGATGTTTATTGAAAAACTTTAAAGGTTTTTAAATCAAAAAAATTTTGAACTATTAAAAAAAAAACCGAATTAATTTATTAGGGTTTTTGTGCATTTTTTTTTCCAATATAAAACTTAACTTTACTGACCCAATAAAAATATAATTAGATTTATGTATAGATCTTTTAGTATTTTTAAATAAATTACACTGATCGACAAACAACAACTTTTTGTTGGGTTACGGTAATATAAATGATTTTAGAAATTTTCCATCCCGTCCAGATTATTTACCTTAATTAATTTAAGTTTTTGAGTTCCATACAAAGTGTGTTTTTTATTTTAAATTTGACGGTTAGGTCATGAGTATAATCGCAACCCAAACTATCATTTCTTATAGATTGAGGAGTGAAGAATCAGAAAAAAAATCTAACCCAATTCTTACCACCCTCTATTTAGATGGTAGAATTTTTCAAAATATTTTATATTTCTCCTATACAAAAATGTTATTTATTTAGTAGGGTGAAAAGTGAATGTTTTTTTTTTTTTAATTCTTACGCCTTAATGGAGAGTGTTAAAAATTGGGCTATATTTTTTTTGGATTATCCACCCCAAAATCTATAAGAAATAATAGTTTTACTCCTACATATTTTCCTGGTCTGTGCGTCATATTTAATACGAAAAACTTAATTATTTTATTTAATACATCGAATCCGTTCGTATAGGAAAAATAGTAAGTAAATATCAAAATCACGAAGAATCTTTCTTGTAGAAAAATCTTGTTGACCAGTGTTATTTTTCATATTTTAGCCTAGGATATGGAAATCAATATAAAAAATTAAAGAAATTAATTTTCACCTCAGTTTTTATCGATTCAAAAGATCTCATTTAAAATTACTTTCTTGACTAAACAGTGTGTACATCTTATTAAATTCAGTGTTTACATAACATGTTCTATTTATTTAATTCTCTCTCTTTCGTAATCTTTAAAATTTTCTTCTACTTACACTGACTAAACTAAAAGGCAGCAAATTTTAAATTGCGCACTTTGCGCTGCGATTTTCAACATCTCAACAACCAAACCAAACCAAACCTAACCAAGCTAACCAACCAACAAAGCAACAATCCAACAAACCAACGAACCACTTGCCACCACCGCCACCAACCACCCGGGGCGTCTCTGCGCCTCCAAACTTGAATCTCCATTGTCGTCGTCGTTGTTGTCGTCGTCATTGGCTGCTGCGGTAGTGCTTTTTTTTTTTTTTATTGTTGTTGTTGTTGTTGTTGTAGCAGTTGCGCTATTTGCTGCTGCTGCTTGGCCTGCCTAGTTCACATTCTCATTACAGTTCATTCACCCAAAAGATACGGCTTTATGTATCTATTAGTTATAAGCAATATTTGTGTATTTTGTATGTATTGTTTTTAATGTTTAACTAATTTAATGTATTTCTTTTTTTTTTTTTGTATTTTCAGGTAAGTTTGAAATTCTTTTAACTTGACATGTTTAATGTGAGTATAAAACAATCATATATTGGTTTAGTTTTTAGTTATAGTTTTCCAATGCACATGCACTTGGCCATTTCCAGTGTGTATATTTATCCACTTCCAGCCAAACCAACCAGCCAGCCAGCCAGCCAGTCAGCCATTCAGCCACCAACAATTGTTGTTGCTGCTGCTGTTGCTGCCGCCAGTTTAGTTTTAGTGTCTATTTTGCCAACAACAGCAACAAGCTGCAAGTTGCAGTCTCCTTTTCATATTATCACAACCAACCAAACACGAGGGCGACGACTGCGCTTCAGCCTCAAAACAGCCTCTCGTTTTGTCCAACTCCCTGCCAACCTTTCAAGCCTCTCTTCAATTCCACAACTCCCACTTGAGCTGCCCTGCTGCTCCCTTTACCTCTCTCTCACTCTCTTTGTCTGTCTGTCTCTCTCTCTCTCTCTGTGTGTGGTGGTAAAGTTTTCAGCTTAGTTTTTGGGTATATACATAAATCACATTGCCTTTCGATTACCATTGCCAAAACATACAAAGTTGGAGAGGAGAATGCAAAGCACAAAGCACAAATTTTAAGCTTTCTATTTCTATAAAAAAAAAAAAAAATCAAAAAAAGGAAAAGGCTTTAAATCAATTAATTTTAGTTGTATTCAATTTAAATAAAGATTAAATTAAAACATTAAAATTTTTGAAATTCTAAAACAAAACAATTTTTATTCAAATCAACTTATTTTTATAAAACACTTAAATTTAAATAGCTTTGATTGATCCAATTCTTAGAAAATTTCAAATCAAAATACTTTAATTTAATTTCAGAAAAGCATTTAAATCATTGAATTTAAACCTATTCAAATTCTATTTAAAAAAATATATATATTTCATTGAGAATAAGGCTTTATGAGACTTTAAACTAACAAAAACTTTTAGGAAATTTCAACTCAAAATAATTGAATAAAAGGCATTTATAAATCATTTAATTTAATCATTTTGTTCTTGAAATTTTTGTTGAATTCTCAAATCTTTATCGACAAAAAAGAAATTCCAAACCAAAATAATTTAAACCATTTAAATTTGAATTAACTAAATTACCAATGTATCAAAACTTTCTTAAAAATTCCCCAAAAATTTGAAACCATTCATATTTAAATTCTCTTCAATTGTTTAAGATTTAAAATGAAGTAATATTAAAAGACTTTTTATTTTTGACAAAAATATATAAGTAAATATATGTAGGTATATATATATATATATATATATATATTTATAGTGGCAAAGACTGCAAA
>JAWNPY010000249.1:0-19784 GCA_035078625.1 Scaptodrosophila scaptomyzoidea
GTGTAGAAACTGTATATTTAAGGACAATTTCAAATTATTCTTGCTAAAGATTTTCAAGTTATTAAATAATTATCAAATTAGAACTCTTACAAATGAGCTCTGTTTAATTATTATTAACTTTGGGAGAGAACCCTAAAGTTCTGCCTAAATAGATTAAATTTTCTTGACAATCAAACTTCGCAAATGTCTTAAGGATTAAAAGTCAATTATAAAGACTTGGAAAATTGTACAAATTTCTTCAAAAATTGCTTTTTCTCTTATGTATTTGGATTTACCATAAATTCGATATTTATCCAGTTCAGTTATCAATTATAACCAGTCTTTTTTCCTTATAAAACTAGTACAAATAGAGGAGATTCTAATTATAATTATAAGTTCGGATTAATTCCAATATATCAGAGTTTCTCGGGTTTCCTAGTTTAAAAATGAAATAATAGTAACGTTTAATCAATTTCATTCCCTGGAAAAAAGAAAGAGACTCTTAAATTTTCATCGATCTTTCATTGATTCTCCTGTTTATTAAATCCACATGGCTTGTAAATGAGCCAACTTGTTAGTCAACTTTAGGATCTAAATTATTGTAGTTAACACATTTGATTTGAACTTGAACTTTTTTGTTCCTCCTCCCCCCTCCTCTAAGCTTGGCTGAATTAACATTTACCCACTAACAAGAAATACCTAACCGAGCTGTTAACCTATGAATCGTGTTTTTAAATGCGTCAAAACAAAACAAAAAAAAAAAACTGAAACAGAAAAATGCATTTTGGCACGTGCTTTAATGAGATAGGAAGAATTTTATTTTCATTCTTCTCTCTCTGTTAAATTGTCGTTGTCAAGTGTTGTTGGCGCACCTGAGCAGCAGCAGCAACATTCCCAATTCAGATATTGAGATCTCTGAGTCATTTACTGTACAAGATTAAAAGTCATTAGCCCAAAAGAGCGAAAATGAAAACGGAAACCTCAAAAAATGCGTTAAAATATTTGAGACTCTCTTTCTCATATTTCATAATATAAAAAAAAAAAATAAAGCAAAGCGAAATAAAATATAAATACAAAAAATGTTTATTTTTTCATCATTTCCATGCCATGCGCGTAGAAATAAATTAAAAAACGACGTCAATACAAATAAATACAATAAATTGGCTATGACTAATTCTGCTGTTGTTATTTGTTGTAATAAAAAAAAAACTTTGGCTACTGTGGCGTTTATAAAAACAGTTAACACCGTGTTGGTTGACAACTGTGGAAAGGGAACAAAATCTCTAGTGACAAAGGCAGAAAATTGGCCAAGTCATTTTTGTTTTCATTTTTTTACTCACTCTCATTTAATTCTCCTATTGTATATTTTTTATTACTTATTATTATTACAGCTGGAATTAAGCAGTCTTACGGCATTTGCAAATGGAGGAGAATCATCTTATACAAATTCCACCAAAGGTGAGAGATTCTTTTTGAAAGCTCAAAAAATTCTTTGACAATTTTGAAATTAGTTTCGAAAAGTTTCCTTTTGTCTTATTGGATAAAAGTGAAAGCTCAAATAAATTAATTTAATTTAAGTTTAATTACAACTAAATCTTTTATAAAAGAAAAGAAAAGTCAGGAAATTAATAAGTATTTTAACTCCTTTAAATTGAGTCTGAAATTAATTGAAACAAAAATGTCGAATAATATGGAATAATAGAACTAAACAGGAACATTAATTTCTTCAATTTAAAACCTTTGCTACACATATACATAAATGATTGAAATTTATAACCAAAACTCTAATCTAAATTAAAATTTATTTATAAATTGTAATCGTATAGCTTTCGTAATATACAAATAAATTACAAAATTCTTAAGTTACAAAAGCAACTTTTTCTTGGAAACCGCATGAAAAAAGAAAATAAATTATTTTTAACTAAATTAAATTATATTTTTCTTTTTTAATAAGATTTTTTCGTCCATTCAAATATTAAATACGATAAAAATATTAGATATAAAATTAAATATAAAATAAGATAAAATAAAGGCTAATTTTAATTTCCTCTTTAAAAAAAAAAACTTAAGTATAATAATTCGAACAAATTTTCTTATAGAATCAATTCAAAAAGAAGTTTAGTATATCCATTTATCAATGAGTTTCTGCTTAAGCTCTGTTAATTTACCACTTTAAAAAACTTTTTCTGTTTTTAAACTTTAATTTAAAATGCTTGATTTAATTTATTTCTTCTTCAAGGATATGTTAAACGTCGAGTTGTTAGAGGTATGTATTTAATTTATTTTTTAAATTGTTTATCATTCGGGCTTACTAATTCTGATTTAATTGAATTGTAGCTGATACTAAACGAGCCATTGCGGCGACTTGTTCACCACAGCCAACAATTGTGGAATTGCATCCGCCAGTGGATGATAATAGTGATGGCAATTTTGTCTTTTTACCGTCCTGCACGCGAGTGAATCGCTGCAATGGCTGCTGTGGCTCTCGCCGCCAATCCTGTCAGCCGACTGAAAAGGAATTTGTCCAATTGAAGGTACGGAAAATAGATGAATCGCGTCGGATGAGACCCACAGAGGCAATTGCCCTGGTGGAGGTTCATTTGGCCTGTACATGTGATTGTCGCATCAAGGAGTCCGATTGCAAGGCTTATTCACAGGCATATGCAAAGCAATTGTGTCGTTGCGTGTGTACAAATACCGAGGCGCAACAGAAATGTCAGGAAGTAAGTGAAATTTAATTATCTGATTTAGAAAGAGAGATTTTTAATTTCTTTCCTCGATTTCTAGCAAAATGATGTTAAATATTGGGACGAAGAGAATTGCGTTTGTGTGTGCATCAATCAAAATTGCACAACGGGAACTGTAATTGATGAGGCCACCTGCGCTTGCGTCGATGTGAGTCCTTAGATAGCAAAAAAGGATTAAGGATTGGATTATGGGCGCTTATTATAGTTATTACTTGAGTCTTCCATAATTTAATACGGTTGAGGTTTTAATTGGTTTAAAGGTTTAAATGCTCAAAATGTTTTTAACAATTTAAATTTAAATGGAATTAAAAAAAATATATTTACTTAATATTTGTTAAAATTCACAATTTTGTGATAGAAAATTTAAAAGAAATTTTAAATGACTTTGTAGTTTTTAAATTTCTTTATTAATTTATACAAGTTTCAAGGATTTATCATTTAGTTTGTGTGAGTATTGTTAACAATTCAAATGTTTATTATTACTATTATTTAATTGTTTTGCATGCTACAAAAACATTCCAAGCTTATTAAAATCTAACCACGCCTTATCCTGATCCTTATTTATTTAAATTTAATTCTAATTAATTTATACAAAATTAATGTTCTTAATTTGATCAATTTTAGCCCAATCCCAGCGCCACTGTGGATCGCAAGCGTTTTATTGTGCCAGCTGTGGCTGTGGAACCTGACAATACAACTCTGTACAATTTTTAAAGGATTCCCATTCCCAGCATAGACTCCAAAATGGGTTCCTCTTCACACATTCACAAGAAAAACCACACACAAAATTAATCTATATACTTATCTATAAATTAATTGTATTATTTATATAAAAACATATTTCATCACAATCATGCAAACATGTATTTAGTATTTTTTTTTTTATTGTATGTTTGAGCGGGCTTGTTTTTTTTTTTTTTTAATTTGTTTTAATTTGGCATGTTAACTTAAATTTATATTGTTTCTAAGTGAAATTCAAAGACCGCTCAAATAAATTATTTTCTGTTTTGTATTCATTTAATATTAGTTGATAAGTTTTTCATTGTTCCAAAAATGAGTGAAATAAACTGAGTAAATGAATAAATACAATTTTTTTAAAATAAAATAAAACCAGTCAGCTTTTGTTGGCTCACTGCTGCCTTCTATGGTTAAATATGAGGTAGTTGTTGGTTTATGTCTTGGCCAATAAGATTATCGAATAATTTTTCGATAAGTCTATCGGTTGACGTTCCGTTTCCAATGACTCCACAAAAGCAACCCTTCAACATGTCAAGAATCGGTTAGATTCCGATTGTAACTAATTGGAAACGAAACGCCAATCGATAGATTTATCTTGTCAAAGCAACCCAAATGTAACTATCGATATGCGCTGACAAGTTAATGCATATCGGTCGTTGCGGGTGGAAAAAAAAAATAAAGATTAAGATAAAATAAGAAAAGAAATAACTTAAAAAAATTAAGTGCGCGCGGAAAATATATTTGTTTGTTTTATTTTTTTTGTGCTCAATTACACACTAAACCAAAAGAAATTGAAGATAAAAAAAAAGTATAAATAAAAACATCTCTAATCGTTGTCAAAACATCAACAGGTAAATAGACCAGAAAAGAAGACGGATGAGAATGTCACATACAACAACAAAAAAAAATCCAATTAATAGAAGAGTTGTTGTTGTTGTTGCTCGGTTCGAGCGGTGCTAAATGTGTGTAAGCTTGAGTGTGTGCGTGTTGGTGTGCAAGGTAACAGCAGAGAGACGGCAACAAAAACAACAACAACAACCATAAACTTTGGTTTGTGCTGAATTTGCGCGTTTTGAAAATGAAAATGGGGGGGAAGCAAAAACAACAAACGCACTTTCGTTCGATATAACGGGAAAATGAAATTGAGTAATGTATAGTTTAATTAAAATATGTGTCTGTTAGTTTTGATATTTTTATGCTCTTCTTTCCCCCAATATGCCGGTACCGGGTATTCAAACGGTACTGCACGCTTGTGTGTGTGTGTGTGTATGAAGGTCAGCTGTGTGTGAGCTTGTATTTGTATGTGTGTTATAGTTGACCCTGCACTTGTCGCACTAAAATTTATTGATTGCTCTATGTCTCTCTTTCTCCATCTTTGTCGCCATGCACAAGATTTGTTTTATTTTATTGTTATTTTGCTTTCGACTGTGTTTCGTTGATGGCAAAAATAAAAAAAAACAGTAATCATATAATGCGAAATAAACAGCTGTTTTTTTTTTTGATTCTTCTATGTGTGTCTGTGTGTCGTCTATTTGGTCGATGGCAGTCGTCCACGTCCACCACCCATCAATTACTACTGGAACCGCCTGTCCTGTTGCTTTGTATCCTGAATAGATGAGGTCATTGGGGCATGACTAGAAACTTGAATGGCCCATGTGATTATTCTATTCTTAGCTTTGTGGCCCCACAATATGCATGTCCAGAACAGAAGCAGCAGCAGCATCAAAGCAACTGTCAATCAACAAACTCTCCATTTCTCCCACTCTGTTAATTCTTTTTCTTCTACTTGCCCTCTCTGTGCTACTCTAATTTATCAGCTGTGCAAAATGATTAACCCTATTTAAAGTGTCCAAATTGTAGACACTTTTTTAATTAAATATTTAATTTTTTTTTGCTTGCTTTGTTGATCTCGCTAGCTGTTTCTGTGGTCTCGTTTTTCTCTGTCCTCTGATAAGAGCGCTCTTTATCACAATTGCACAATCATCAACAATTCCAGACCAAAATGAAAAAAAAACAAATAAAAAATCATATACATATATATGAGTATATAGCAAGTACAATAATAACTTGAAAGTTAAACTTATTACACCTGGAAATACAATGATTAATCGAAACAACGGTCTATTGATAAAGCATTGACGAGAAGCAAAACATTGGAATGTGTTTCTACCATATATAAAATCGGTGGAAAAGCTAAACTCGAGCGCAGCCGAGTTTAGGGATACCCTGTAATGGCTTTTTGAGCAATTGCAGTTTTAAGAAATAATAAGAAATGCTTTTATATAGCCTGAAATTATTTAAACTGCATTTGAACTGCTGGAACTGCACTATCGTGCCACCTATGAGTCAAATGTTCGTGTAAGTGCCCCAAAACGGCTATAGCTTCTACATTTTTTATAAAAAACATAAACTTGATCTGCGTGCAGATATACCGAGCATATACCATGAACTTACACAGACAGACATGGCTATATCGACTCGGCTCTTGATCCTGATCAAGAATTTATATGCTTCCTTCTTTGCGTTACATACATTTCCAAAAACTATAATACCCTTTGTACCTAAAGTACAGGGTATAAAAACATACGTGTTGATAAGAAGAATTTCGAGATGACCAAAAAATTTCCAGTCTCTCTCGCTCTCTCACCTAGAAACCTTATCTTTGAGTGCAAACGGATCATCAATCATCATACACTTTTTAGCATCAAGATTGGAGAGCCTTAAAATCCCATTCGAGGCCATAACTGACGTTATCCATACAAAGTTCAAGTGTTTGTTCACCTCACCATCCACTTGAAACTAGTAAATGCTGGTTTAAAAATACAGAAAAAATAAAATAGATAAACTCTGTCACTGGTCAATATGTTTATTATCTATCTATCCACTTAATAACTCTCAGTCCTAGTCCAATGAACAAAAAAACGTGCTGCTTATCATTTGATGGTATTAACCTTATGCAAATTATCAATATTATATTATATAGATAAATGCCTTTATTTGCCGGTCATTAGCCGTGTAATTTAATATTAAGATAATGAAATATAAAATGGTATTAATATTTGTAATATTAAAACAAACATTTTTCAAGTGTTTTCTCGAGAATTTTTTTTATTATGATTCCTTATAAATCAAAAGTTCTGTTTTGTTTTCTTTTTTTTTTCGGTGACTCAATTAAAAGAAAAAAGACAAACAAAGAAACTTCTAAAGAAATCAATTTGATTCATTTCGAAAGAATATAATTTCATAAAGAGTAAAAATAAATAGTCCACCAAGTTGTGTAATCTAAATTTGAAATCCGATTATATGTGACATATTTTTATATTGTAGTTATCAGATTTCTCATCAGCTCAAATAGATTTCAGTCAAATAATGAAATAATTTAGCAAAAAATAGAACAAAACTTTCGAAAACTTGCAAATTGGAAATTCTCTTCAGTATTAATCTTATCATCGAGCATTTAATCATTTTTCCAGTCAATTTTAGTTTAGCCTTAAGCTTCAGCGAGAGAAGATCGCAGCTCATTTATGGTATATCACAATTTAATATTAACATTTAAATTAAAGAATCCTAATTTTAAATAAAAGAATAATTCAAAGTAATAAAAAAAAATAGATAATTTCAGGAATATAGAATGAAATCCAGAAATAAATACTTATATATTATTTATTATGATTACGGTTTTATTCCTTGAAAAAAATAATTTATAGCCCCAAAAATTGAGAAAATTAATTAATAGGTTCAAAAATTAAAAAAACCTTTTCAGAAACAAATTCGAAAAAATATTCCATTTAAAAAGAATTGATTAATTTAAAATCTAGATGGAAATAAATTAAGTATAAAAAATATGGCCAAAAATTGTTGTAGATTTCTATAACTTGTTGCAATTAATTTATTTTCTATTGTAGCTTTGCAACTTTCTCTCCTGAACTTAAATGACGTTGGTCATTGACGACCTCTAGAATTTTTAATCTTGATCATTGCATTGATGACGCAGTCCACAAATCATTATGACAAACAGCAAGAGTCAAATAATCAAGCCATTCATCCAATTGGTCAAGTAGTTTTGATAACATATATCAATTCATCAAGCGACGTGTACAAATATCTGCCAAAAACAATCAATTTAAAAATAGTACCTATCATTTTTTGTTTTTGTTTTTTTGATTATTATTATAAATGACTAGAAAATTCCATTAGCTAAAATATCAGGCAACGCCCACCTTTAACTTTTGGAATAATATTTAGTTAAGAAGTATACATATATATGTAATATCTTAGTCACATGCACTTTGGATCTTTCATGTCTGGTTTCTGAAACGATTTATCAACTAATAATCATAAAAATAAAAAAATACACACATGTAAGGTAAAGAAAAAACAAAATTAAAACTTCTCTCTAATTTTGCCATAAAAAAAAATACAAAAACAAAAACAAGTGTTTGCCATAAATTCAAAATGACGCCAGGGCTCACTTTTTATTTTTCCTTAACTTTTTTTTTTTTTTGCCAATTAGTCTGCTGATTGAGTTTGAGGAATCTAGAATTATATTTTTTATTCCTATCGGTTTTTAGTAGGCACTTGACCGCGAGAAAGCAAAGTGTGAAGAATTGTAATAAAAGTGTCGTCAATTAGAAACTTATTAACAAAATATATTGGCAAATATGTTTGCTAATCTTGAATAAAAAAAAAAACAAACCGAATTTGAGTGAAATCGAAAGCAAGAAAAAGTAGTCATATTTTATGGGTGAGAAAATCGGAAAATAAAATAAAATAGAGCATTTTTTAAATGTGTTTAAATGTGAAATGAAAGCAATAAAAATATTTGTATAAAACAAAATTGCCTGTTTTTCCAGGCAACAATAATAATAATTATGAAATTAATAAAATGGGTGATGAAACATTTGTATTATTTTAAGGCTCTCCAAAAATAGTCTTCAAAAACGATTAACATTTATTTGGAATTTTTATACTGCCTACAAATTAAAAATAATATTTTTTTCTTTCTTTTTTTTTTTATTTATACATTTATTATGATTTTTGTTTGAGTGTTTGACAAGTAATCAACAATTTGGTTTTTAATTTTTTTTTAATAATTCCTACAAATTTTTAAGGCTTTTTAATTTAAATAAATAGGAGAAAAAAATATTATTTTGCCTCCAAATTTTCAAAAAACATAAATTTCTATAAAAGTTTCCCTTGATAACATTTAAATAAAACATAAATGCACAATTAAGTATACGTAAATTTCAATACAAATTTTATATAATTAAATTTTTCTGTTTTATTAAAATTACCTTTGCTTTTGCCATCAATTTGAAATTGCTGCAATATTAAATTGAACAATTTTATTTGACATCTGTGGCAATTCCCGCACACAACAAGTTGCAATAAATTAACTTGAAAAATGCACAAGCTATAAATGGTCACAATTTAATCCTTTTAACAGTTTGCATTGTTGTTGTTGTTGTTTTTCCGTTTAAGCGTAACAATCTAAAGTAATTATCATTGACATGTCTGAAGGACAATTCAAGTGTCTCGACTTTGATGGGGGGCAGGAAGGGATCAAAATAAAAGTCCTTAATTTCTAAACAAATAGCTTTGTTTGTGAGTTCAACCATTTAAATAGAAATAAATAGATAAGAAAAACCTAGCCGAGTTTCGGTCACGCACAATTATCTTTAGTGTAGGATTAGCAATCAGGGAGAATAAAATTTGTGTGTTGTGTGGAATTTTTTTTGTATTTTTATTCGTTTAAAAACTAAATTCAAAAATAAACAAATTTTCTTTTATTTATTTGGATTGATTTCTTTTATGATAAAATATTGCAGGCTATCCACAAGATAAATCTGGAAAGAAAAAGTTAACAACTACGCCAAAAACAGCAACATCAACGTCCCTGGAATATTCTGGGCCGTAATAAACCAAAAAAAAAAACAAAAAAACAAAAACAAATACAAATAAATTCATCCACTTGCCACAGTAGAAGAGAACAGTCGCCATCACGACGTCGCCGTCAGAGTTAACGCCGTTGTTACACGTGCACTTGGAGGACGCCAGTGCAGCCGATCGGGGGCGTGTCTACAAGCTGAGAAAGAAGAAATACCTAATAAACGCCGTCAATGTAACATAGACAACATTGAGGAGAATCCATTGAAGTCGATAAATAAATCCGGAAAGCCATTATAAGCCAACAATAAGCATAAAAAAAACGAATAGCAAAAGTATATTAATCCCGAAATGCCTGTACAATCGCCCATTGAAATTAGCAATCGTGCCATTGAGCATATCGATGATGTGGATCCCCTGGAATATCATGGCCATTGGGAGCCAGTGGGCGTGGCACGTGTCCAAAACACTGGCACCTCGGCCATGGTCACATTCAGCAAGCGCAAACAGCAGCCGTATATTATTGGCGGTGCCCTGGACACCAATAAATATATCTTCGAACAGCTTCACTTTCACTGGGCCGACACAGACGAGTCCGGCTGTGAGCACACTTTGGAGGGCATTAAATACTCAATGGAGGCCCATGCTGTCCACTATAATGCCAAGTATAAAGACTTTGCCGAGGCCAAAAATAAACCAGATGGTTTGGCCGTTGTAGCATTTTTCATTCAGGCCTGCGGTGAAAAGGATTGTCCCGAATTTAAGAAAATCACCGAAGGCATTCGTATTGTACAGAAAATACATACGAATGCTTCCCTAGATTCGGGTAAATTTTTATTAAATTTAAATTACATTATATATATTCATATATATTCATTGACTATTTATAGATTGCCTATCTTGGATTGGTCTACAGGAATTGAGCAAGCATTATTATACATATAAGGGTTCTTTGACTACGGCACCATATTTTGAAAGTGTCACTTGGATCATTTATCGCACGCCCATTTATGTGTCCCGTGGTCAGGTGAGTTGGAATAGAGAAAATAGAATATTACTTGTATTTATTTGTATAATAATTTAATATTTAATTTAAGTTTAGAAATCATTTATAGTTTAGGTATAAACTACACAGATCTGTTATAAATCAGAAATTACTTTAAAATCAAATTAAAAATAAACAGATCCATAAAAAAGTCGTTGTGAAACCTGAAATTCTTTTATTAAAATTTAAATTTCTTTATAGTTCTTTATTATATTTAAATTAAACAAATATATTAGATTTAACTCTTTAATTTGTAACTTTCACCCAAGTTAAGAGAATATATAAAAAAAAAACCTGTGACTGAAAAATCAAATTAAATTAGAATTTTTTTTAATACAAAATTAGATTAAAATTGAAAATATGCTAACACAAGCCCCAAAACTAATTTGATTAATTTTACTCAGATATTTTAGTTCTTTTTGTAAACTATTTTTAATTATTGTTCATAGAAAATCAAATTCCTGTATTAAATATTACATTTAAAATATAATTAATTTCTTTGCAAATTTGTCAACATCTCTAGTCAACGTTAAGTGAAGTTTAAATATAAAATTAAATTTATTTGAGGCCTCTAAAATATTCTAAAAATATTGAGATTCGAGCAAATTAAATTAAATTATTTGAGGCCTCTAAAATATTCTAAAAAATAATGAGATTATAGTAATAAACAATTGTTTATTACATTTTTAAGATATTAAATTAAATCTTAACTATTCTGTTTTAAAAAAATATATAATTCAATTTAAGATTTTTAGGCCATACATTTAAAAATTCGATCTAAGCTAATTTAATTTCTACAACATTTTCTTCTTCTTTTTCTCCGCAGGTCAGTGTATTCCGTAATTTACAATCTTGTCCCAAAGACGAATCCAAAAAGATAGTTAACAATTATCGCGAAATTCAGCGACCGCATAAGGATCCAGAAATTTTCTTTGCCCGCAACGCCAAGCCAAAGGCAAAATTATGATGTGGTTGCCCTGCTGCTTCCCCCTCGCCCAATTGGTGATTTGGATGGACAGGACACTTCACTGAAGCACTGAATGTATTTTTTTTCTGTTGTTATTTTTTTCATTTGTGTGTGTGCATCAAAACTTTCCTATGTAAATGTGTAAATCTATGGTTATCTTTAAGTTTTTTTTTCCTGTTTTTTTTTACAATACTTGTGTCTAATTATTTTATTTTTTATTTGTTAATTTTTTTTGTGTGGATTAATGTAAATAAGCGTTATAAATATATAAATATTTGATATATTTCATATCTTTAAAAGAAAATCAAAAACAAAATTATTAATTTTATCATGAATAAAAAAATAAAATATTTCCGAGAAATAAAATTGTTAAATATAAGTGGAAAATTAATTAGGTAATTTTCATTTTTTGAAATAATTATGAATTTATTAAATTAAATAAAAATACATACATATATACGTAAAATTGTAGTTTATTATAAAAAAGAAAATCTTAAATCAAATAAAGCTTTTTTTTTGTTCAATTTTTGTCATTTCACCCAATTTTATTAAGTTTAGTCTAAAAGCAATGGCACCAAATTTTCAATAAACCATGGTTTTTTAAGGGCCAAATGATCACCTTCCAGGCTAAGGAATTTAATTTTATTGGCTGCCATCATTTTATCCAGGCCCAACTAAAATTATACAAAATAAGTTTGATAAATAAATAAAGAAAATTAATTTCTGTTTAGCTTACATTCTTATAAACGTTGCTCTGATTTAGGGGCAGAATTTCAGTGTCCTGTCCCGGCTCATAAAACTCAAACCATTGAGAATCCACAGGCTGAACAATTGTATCATTGAGGAATTTAACCATGACAAATCTGAGGCATAAACAAAGGAAAATTAAAATGAAACTTAAATTCAATTAGAATTCACTTACCTTTTCAGCTTATTTAAATTTTCTTTATATTGCAAATTCAAGTAGACTTCATTGTTAATGTCGCTGAGGAAAGTGCTTTTCAAACGATAATTGTTTTCATCCAAGGGATTATGCCAATAAGTGGCCTGCACCAAATCCGATTGAACCCATCTGAAAAGTAAAACAAAAACTAATTAGGTCTGTTTGCTAATTTATTGGGTTCTACCCACTCAGCATAGGCAGCGAAACTCAGCAATTTGCTGATATATTCACAGGTTTTGGCCTTGAGCGTTGGACACCTGGGCAGGCCAAAGATGCCCTGATGCTGGGCCCCCAAGGTGATTAATGTGCGCATGGGCGGATTGGGACAACGTTGGGCCAGGGCTCGCCTAAAATGAAAGAAAGAAAAAATATATATTATATTTTCCTTTGTTCTCAAGCAGCTTACAAAGACACTTACAAAAATTGTCCACCTTGGGAGAAGCCAATCGCATTATAACCATTGGCCAAATTTATATCGGCGCCCAATGTTTTGCAAGCATAGTCCACCTGCTTGTCGGGATGTATAAAGAAGCCGCTTTCATAGTCCAGGACAATGCTGGAGCCAATGCGCAACGAATGCACATAGGTGCCATTTGTTTGTTCCTGTATTAATTTCTTAATTGAGCCCAAACTGAAGGGGAAACAACAAGTGTCGCCCAGGCCATGCCACAGGACCACAGGCAAAACAGCCCCAACCTGGGCTATAGCCAGCCCAGAGCACATTAAAAGTGTCAATAGTAGCATTTTTAACAAATTTTTTGCCGAAAATATAAATATACAAAGAAAAATAAATCAAAACAATGTGCGTCAAATTAGCTACGATTTTTGGTGGAACGGTGGGAATGGAACATTATCGCCATTGCATACAGACCATTGCTAATTGTTAGAAAACTAAACTTGCAGCGCGGTTATTCGCCATTTTGTTTTCAATTTTATTGCCAAGCAGAACAAAAAAAAAAAAAAATTGTGAATATTTTGTGCACATTAACATCATCTTCTTAAATTTAAATATATACAGTGTCTGAGTAAATTAGTGTACACCATTTGTTGTTGCTGCTGCTGCTGTTGCTGGCGGCTGTGCTTGTTTGCTTTGAGAGAAATCTATGCAAGCATTTGAAGTCAAATCAATTTCCTCCGAGTCCGAGCCATCGGAGCCATCTTCGGAGCCGGGCGATAAGGCAGCAGCCACAACACCCAAATCCATTTGACCCATATTAACCGAAACTACTGGCGGCTGCTGCTGCTGCTGCTCTTTGTATAACTTTAATTCTGTATAAGTTTTGGTCAGTTTATTATCGCCATGTGGTTCTTGTTGTTGTTGTTGCTGGAAAGCTGGATGCATCATGGTGAAATTTGTAGAAGTTTGACCATTTTGGTCATTGGTCAAAGCTTGATCCTTGCTAGGCGGCTGCTGCTGCGACTGCTGCTGTTGACTGCCAGCTGAAAGATTTTCGGGACGACCAGCAGCAGCGGCAGCGGCTCCGGGTATTACGGGCGGAGTGCCCAGACTAAGGCAACGCATACGCCAGGCATCTTGCAGCAATTGGAGACGCGCCTGTTTGCGCCATTTGGCACGACGATTTTGAAACCAAACCTATCACAAATTGATGATAACATTGATGTTCACAGAGGCCAAGCTCAAACTCAATTTGAAATTAAAATTCACCTGCACACGCGCCTCACTTAAACTGATGCGCAGGGCAACTTCCTCCCGTAAAAAGACGTCCGGATAATGGGTCTTTTGGAATAATGCCTCCAATTCCTGCAATTGTTGTGGCGTAAATGTTGTACGATTTCGACGCTGACGACGACGACCAAACATATATTCGGTAAGTAAATCTCCCGGTAATGGCGAAATAAATGGACCAGCCATTATTTATTTTAATTGATTAAAACACTTTTTTTTTATTTTCACATAAAAAAAATTATGAATTCCAATTTTAAAAAAATTTTCTAAACTTTCTTCTTTAGATTTGACCGTTATAATTCAAAATTATTATTATTGTTGCTCTTGGCGCGTTTACTTGGCGACTGCAGCCTGGCCAGGCGAATCCTTTGGCTTTTATGCCAACAATTGCAGGCTAATATAATGTATTTCTCTCTCTCTCTCACTCACTCTCTCGGTCCCTCTTTCTGTGTGTGTGGGTGCTGCAGCAGCAGCAATTAGTATGTGTTTATGTGTATGTGTGTGCAGCTTTTGGTTATAAATTTATATAATTTTTGATTATTTTCTTATATTTCTTTCTCATTTAAATAATTGAAATTGTTAATATTTTTGCCTATTATTTATATTCTTGCTCTGCCTCACTCACTCTTATAAAATGCTGTTGCGCTCTCTCTCGCTCTCAACCACTCGGAATGTCAGGTGGCAACACGCGCGCAGCCTCTGTTACGACTTGTCGCTCATTCGTTGTTGTCTGCATATAAGCACGAACATCAACAGTCACACACACACACACACATACAGACATATTTGCCTTGCTTAGCCTGCGCGCTCGGTTTTCTCGATTCGGTTTTTTCCTCTTTCTTGTTTTAGCAATTGTTTTTTGTTTTCTCGTTTTGACTTCGTTAAATTACGGCACAAGCACAAAAACCTCATAAACGTGTGCTTTAGTGGTAGTGGTGGGTTGGGGGCGGCAGCAGCATTTGAAATTTTCTTAACGGTTGCACTGAACCACAGTCTGGCAGCGAGCACAACGGCACAGTGGTTCCAGTACAGATAAAATGTGGACAATGTATTGTTACAAATCAAATCGTTTAATCACAGCAGGTACATATATTTTCAATATCTTAATTTTAATTTGTCTTCAAATAATTTGAATGAATAATGAAATTCAATAACTTTAAGTTTTTAAACAATTTCCAAAGATATAAACTTTCATTCATCTATTAACTTTCGGGCAATTTTAAATTGTGTGTACATTTTTTAAAAATAGGTAAAAATTAAAAAAAAAAAAAAATGGCTACTCCAATAACTTAAAACTTAACTCAATTATTATTTTTAAACTACATATAAGATTTATCATAAGTTTTTAAATTTGTAGCCTTAAGAAAGAATTAATTAATAAATAAAAAATTATTAAGATTTATTACAGCAATAATTCAAATTGCTTAATATAATTTTCACTCCATATTAATCAGTTGTCGTACCACTGTTAGGCTTTTGAGTAACGGTTAAACAGAGATGCATGTGTCTGTGTGAAATGTACCTGTGAATAATAAAATTCAAATCACTTAATGTTTAGAGAGCAAAATAACAACAACGACAAGAACAAAACAAAATAAGGCAAAAAAAAAAGAAGCAAAAGGAGCAGAGAAAAACGACAACGACGACAACGACAATAATAATAATGATGAACCAAAACAATAAGGCAACACCCCATTTACATACACACACACACACATGCAGGGTTTGAGTGTGTGAGTTGGTTGGGATTATAATAGTTGCAGGTTGTTCACGTTAGCATTGTTTATGTTGTTGTTGTTGTTGTTGTAGCTTACTAGCTGGATAAGAGACAAAAGGCGAAAAAAATGAGGTTGCCACCACACAGCTGAGCTGATGATGATGATGCCAGAGAGAGAAAAAAACGCAAAGCAACAGCAGCAGCAGCAACGGGCGGTAACAATAGACCAGACCTGGTCTCTGTGTGAGTTTTCTGAGTTAAACAAATGAAGGGATGTAATTTTCTCATTTGCACGCATTGTTTTTTCGTTGAAGTAGCTGCTGCTGCTGCTGTTGCTGCTGCTTGGCTGACGTTTGTTTTGTTGTTTGTATTTACACACACACACACATACATACACATACACTCAAACCTATCTCCGTTAGTCTTCTTCTTTGTTAAAGCTTTGCGCAGCGCTTGCGCTAAAATTATATTTATTTATTATTTCGAGGCAACAACAGCAACAACAACAACAACAACAAAGACTTTTTTCCTAGAATAGGCGGAGCGCGGAGCTGACTGACTGGCTGACTGTTTTGTATGTGTTATTACATTTGCTTCTTTCGCACCGAAGCCAATCATAAGAGCGCAGCTGTGCGAGGGTTGACCAACGAGTGAGCAAAATAATACACATATATATATATACATAGGTGTGTGTGTGTGTGTGTATGGGACGTTGACAGACTCGTTTAAAATTATGAAAAATGATTTCTGCTCTTTTGTTTCTGCGCCATTTTTTAATTTTCATCCTTTGGCTGCTAATTATTTACAGGTATTTCCATTTTGCCTTTCGGTTGCAGCAATTGTCTACGTTCTATCCTTGTTATTTTAATAGCTTGTTGTTTTATTAGTATTTGTTCGTTCAATTTATAATTGCTCATATAAGTAGGCAATAGTTTTTTTCAGCGTAAAAATAAACGCTGTCTTTGCGAATTTTTTCGCATTATTTATTTAAACGACTTTTTAAAAGTCCGTGGTTCATTTAAAAAATTCATTTCGAAAAACAGAAATTTACACTTTAAATACACTGGTTGACAAAAAAAACAACTTTTTTTTTTTACAATCGAATTGTGGTCAAATTATGATTAGTACTGCTCTATGGGTAATATAAATGATTTTAGAAATTTTCCATCCTGTCCAGATTTTTCAGCGTATTTAATTGAAGTTTTTGAGCTCCATACAAAGTATGTTTTTTATATTAAATGTGACGGTTAAGCCATGAGTGTAATCGCAACCCAAACTATCATTTTCTATAGATTGAGAAATGAAGGTTCCAAAAAAATCTAACCCAATTTTTACCACCCTCCATTTAGATGGTAGAATTTTTCAAAATATTTTATATTTCTCCCATACAAAAATATTATCTATTTAGTAGGCTGAAAAGTGAATGTTTTCTCTTTTAAATTCTTACGCCTTAATGGAGAGTGGTAAAAATTGGGCTATATTTTTTTTTGGATTCTCCACCTCAAAATCTATAAGAAATTATAGTTTTATTCCTGAATATTTTCTTGGTCTATGCGTTACATTTAATACAAAAAAAATATTTTGTATGGACTATTTAACTTATTTATTTTATTACATCGAAACCTTTCGTATGGGGAAAAAAGTAAATATGAGGGAATGTTGTAGAAAAATCTTGTTGACCAGTGATATAAATTCAAAATTTATAAATGAAAAAAAAAAAATTAAAAATTCATCTCAATTTTAATTTTCTTTGAGATCCGATAATATTCAACTGAGATACAGTGAAAATACCAATTTTCTAAAGGCGTTCTTGAAAAGCTTTGCCACCAGCTCATTTTTCAATATTTTAAAACAAAAGGTTTCTGAGAAAAATTCGCAAAGACAGCGTTTGTTTTTAGGCTGAAAAATCCCAGCCCTACCTTAAGGAACTAATTTTTAAATTTCATATTATAATTAACCAAGAATATTTTTTATTATAGGTTTACCATTTATATTTAGGGCAAGTATACCCGACTATCCAGGAATGAAGTATTCAATTTACGTTTTTTCGTTACTTTTAATACCCGAGATTACCTATAAAATCCGGGATTTTTAAAATCCCAGAAAAACTATTCAAGCAAAATATAAAATAAAAATTGTGGAAGAAATCCCATTGCAAGATTTTTTTAAATAATAAAAAAAACATACCTACGGAATTTTATATCAATTAGCCGGCAAAATGGATTATACAGAATTCTTCCGAACCAGAATCTTTCTATAAAACCAATTTCGTTTATATACTTATATTAGAGCAATTTAAATAGAATTAAAATATTGCTTTTTTTATTATAAATTTGTGGTCTGTTTTTTTTTTTAATTATATAACTTTAAATATCCTGGCTTGCCAATTTTGATGCCGGACTAAGATACATTAAATTGCTTCGACTTTCCAACAACAAAATAAGATAACAAGTCAGAAAATCCAATTCCGATTCGTTAAAAAAAATACGCAAGGGAGTTTTAAATTAATAAATTCCACTATTTCTATTTTTTCCCATTTCTTATAATTTCATTTATTCCTTGCTTTGACCAAGTGTCAATGTCAATTGGTTTTTTGCCTTTTGTCAGAATTCCGCCACCTAAATTCTTTATTGCACTCTTTGGCTGGCTAAATTCTGCCAAATTTAAAGCCTTTGGTAATGTAACGTGTGACAATTGCCAAGCATTCTGATACTCTGCTATCCCCATGATCATTCTCTTTTTTTTATTTATTTTTTAAAATTTTATTACTTGCTTTGATTTTGCATTTGTCTTCTACGCGCAAAAGTTAGCAGTGTTGGATTTTTCATAACTCTTTTGGATAATTTTGGACTTTCCCGGGCCGCGTTTATGATGATCAATTTTAATCAGCATTAATCGAAAAAAAACCCTAAAAACTCTTGAAAAATTCAATTAATATTTTGGTTTTTTTTTTTTAATTAAAAAACTTTTATATTTTCTTCTTACCGAAATGAAAAGAACAATCGTTTCATAATTATCAGCTGCATTAATTAAAATTAAATATTATTTGTTAGAAAATTATAAAACTTTGTCTTTTTTTTTAAGATGTTATTAAATGTTTAAAATCAACGGCCATTATTCACAGTGAAAATTCGGTCTCTTATTTATTTTCACACTTTCGAATTTTTATGTTTTGCTTAGCGGAATGCAAAAAACACGTGTTTTTTCCCTTTTCACTATTTCGGTAACAAATCTAACGGCGAATTTTGCAGTGTGCAAGAGAAGAGCAGATTACAAAAAAAACCAAATGAAGCATGTGTGTAACCCCGCAAACATTTTAACCACGCACGCGTGCCATTTTTTTCTCTCTCGAAATATAATTTTTCAAATCGGCACACGGAACAACTTAACCAGTTTCGAAAAAGGATGATGGTGTTTAAAAAAATGGTTAGTTTGTCAAGTAGTTTTACTTACAATAGCATTATTTATTTTAGTTATTATCGTGGACGACGTGAAATGAATTTACGGCAAATGGAATAGGTGGGTTCCGTAATTATACATTTTTCTCTGTCTTTGAAGGAATTTATGATAATTTTTGCATATTTTCTACACGGAAATATGTACTTCTTTATTTTGGTTTTCTTTTTTTTAATTTTAAGCCACGATATAAAATTCAATTATATCTGGATTATCCAAATAATCTATTTCTTTAAATTACGCTTGGCTGTTTTGTATAAATAAGATTCTTTTTTTCCTTATTTACAACATTTGTTTTTTGGTTCATTTCCCCAACAAGCATTATATTTTTTTCGTAATTCGTTCAAGAAATTATAAAATCGGATTGAATCTTTGCTCGGAGGAGACCTCCTTCTTCTATCTCTTCTTTCTTTTTCTTCTTTCTCCCACAAGAGCCTTATTTCTTGTTTAATGGAATAAATTAACTTGGAAAAAATAAAATCTAATAGAATATTTGCCAAGAAAATTAAGACGTTTATTTTCTTCGTATTATTATTTTTCGGTTTATACTTTTTTCAAAAAAAGTATATTCATTTTGTCACGAAGTTTGTAACACACAGAAGGAGACGTCGTAGACCCC
>JAWNPY010000250.1:0-19662 GCA_035078625.1 Scaptodrosophila scaptomyzoidea
AGATGGCGCGATAGTGCAGTTCCAGCAGTTCAAAGGCATAGTGCCGATAATGCAGTTTAAATAATTTCAAGCTATATTAAAGCATTTGTTATTATTTTATAAAACTGTAATCGCTCGAAAAACCGGTACAGGGTATCCTCAAACTCGGCTGCGGCCGAGTTTAGCTTTTCTGATAATTTTGTATTTGAATTTTTAGAAAATTTGTCTAGTCTCAAAGCCAAGGTGATCAAAAATTTGTATAAAGCAGTAGCAAAATATCTATTAATTTTCATTAAATAATATCTTAGGGACAAAAAAACATAGCACTAAAATTTAAATGAGGTTTTAAATGATGTAAAAAGATTTCGAGGAATAAATTTATTTCCTATCTAATATAGTGAAAAACAGTAAGTATTTATTCACTTTTAGATACGAATTTTTCGAAAATTTAAGGTGGTGGGGCAAATCAGACTATCGAAATCTTTTAGAAAAGTTTGTTCTGGTGTTTGGGTTTTTATTTTATCCAAAAACGATTTTAAGTTTTAGGCTACATCGACTCAACTGTTCTGATCAGGAATATATATGAATGTAAGGCCAATAAAGCTTTGTACTTTTAGTTACAGATTATAAATCCTCTTGAATACAAATATGTTTTGATGTTATATAAATTGTTGCCTAAAAGTTAATCTCACGTACCACTCAATTTGTATTTAAAAGCACTCATTATAATTTTTGAAAATCTGCTAAGTGCAATTTTCACATACAATACAATAAAAATTTATATATGTACTTATATTTGTATGTATGTTTTATATTGTTTGTTTGTGTCTTTTACAAATCGGCTTACATATGCAAATGGGAATTCATTTTGCAAGGTAAAAGTTGCTCAACTTATATGTATGTATGTATTATTTGTTGTTTGCTTGTTTATTTTATCACATACAATATTTATTATGGCATAACATGACTTCAACATCATTCCTTTATAACCACAAGGACTTAATGGATAGAATGCCAAAGATGTTATGGAATGAATGAATTGTAACGGGTATTTACTTGGTGGTCCTGTGGTTTTGATTTTTGGTAAGCCTTTTTGATTAGGTCACAGAATATGTAATTGTGCATTTTATTCCAACACATTTTTGGGCTTAACTCAAAAATATGCCTCAAATTACTGAAAAGAGCCAGTTAACAAGTTTATTTATTTTTTCACCAACAATTCTAACAATTAGAAGCTGATATTGTTTGTGTGTGTGTATTAAGAAAGTCAGCTTATAGTTTAATACATTTTTCATTTTATTTTGTTGTGCTTTTTCAGAAATTTAAAATCTTAAGCTTCTCAAAATTGGATACCTTAAATATAGAAAAAAATGGTAATCCACTTTAATTAAATAAATCAAAGACTAACGATTGTGAAATTGAAGAAATATTTAAAAATAAAATAGAAAATTCTTTTTTCTTTTGAAAATATAACAAAACAATTGAATTAAGAGTTTTTAAGTAGAAATTATTAACCAATTTAATTTAATTATTTAGCCAACACAACAGGCAACTCTGCCAACAAAGTTTCGACTATGATGGATGGGTTAGTTTAGTTTTTGAGACCGAACGGGAGATTTTAGGAGATTAGGTGGCTTTATAATACATACATAATATATGTTAAATTAAAGTTACAAAAGGATATTTGAGGCTGGCTAATAATAAAGTTAACTACTGACCAACCAACCAACCTAATAGAACTTCCTTGATGGAGTTTCATATGTGTATGTGTATGTGTGTGATAGACGAGCAGGCGGCAGAAGATGCTGGGGTATGTGGCACATTGATTGAGTTGCTGACTGGCGTATGTCAAAAAGCCCCAGCTTACAAATCGAATTATTTTACACAAGCCGCAAAAGCAAGCAACAATATTCTCTGTGTGATGGCCATAACAATTGGTATTGGTTGTTGTTGTTATTATTATTGCACAACAAGCAAAAGGGGGGGAAAATGGAAAAGCACTAAATAATGCAATTTATTGCGTATAATTACATTAAAAACGATACAAACGGCCGACTGGGAATTCATTCTCTTCTCTTTCTCTCCCTCTCTCCCAGAGTTTCTTATAATGGCCAGGGCATCTCTATTTTACCAAGAGCCTGGCCAATACTCGGTTAGTTGCCACAAAAACAAATTTGCAACAAATGTTGCTGATGCTGTCGTCACTACTAGCTGCAACAATGGCTGTGGCAGTGGCAGTGGCAGCCCTTTTTGGTTGCGGCCACGTCAACTGCGGCTCAGTCTCTTGGCCTGGTCTTTGGCAGCCAGGCAGCCACGCTAAATTAACAGCAGCAACAGATGCTGCTGCCGTTGCCGCATTGACAGCAAACAACTTTTTTAATTCATTTAAATGTGCACACAAAGCCAAAACCATTTTTGTTCCACCCCCCCCTGCTTGCTCTTTTCACTGTTGTTTACCAGAAATGCAAAACTCTAAATGCTTTGCCAAGTTAATTTTTATATTTTTACGAAAATTGCAAGCACAAAATTTAATTTTGATAAGCTTCAGATAATTATGAGTAAGCAAGAAGAAGAAGAAGAAGAAGATCTTTGCTATTGAGTGCCTGGTTGACAATATTACGCATACGTCAAGTTGGCCCTGAATGTATTTTGTAACGGATGCTGCAGCCACATGCAAAACATATGTAGAAACAGGCAGACAGACAGACAGACAGACAGAAAATAAAACAAAGCTTTTGGCAAAACAATGCAACAATAAGTGGCACTGAAAATTCAACATACAACAAGCAAGGAGATGGGATGGAAAAAGGAATATTATGGCAACAGTCTGATAGACGGCGAAGGCTAAAACACAAGCCAAACACAACCACAAACATAACAACAACAACAGCAACAACAATAAAATGGCGAAAAGTTTATTTCTACTTCATTTGATAAAGTGCGACTGCTGGCAGCGGATGGCGTTCCGGATGCGGTGGCGGATGCCACTGAATTCCCTTTTGTTGTGCCTTACACACACACACACACACACACCAATACATACATATGCCAATGTCATTGCCCGTCCATGAAACGGAAGTTGACAAACGTACCCCAAACGCTTCTGCAGACAGCCACTAGTTGAGTGCCAAGTTAAACTCGAATCGACTCAATTCAGATGCATACCTATAAATATATGTATGTATGTATGCTATATGTTTATTGTAACACGCATATTTCCGACGTCTACCAACCAAAACCAACCAACCAGTCACTTAGTCAGCCAGTCAGTTAGTCAGTTGAGTCAGTTGAGTCAGACACTCAGCATGGCATGCTTTTATCAGTTGTATCAATAGCCAAGTTTGTCGTTGCGTTGACAGTCGAAAATGTCTATCATAACTTTTGTTTATATGACTACACTTTTGTCTTTTCTCAGCCAATTGTTGTTGTTGTTGTTGTTGTTGTTGCTGCTGTTTTTGGTTACTTCTCTATTCTCTCTCCAAAAAAGGAAGCTCTAAAAGTCTGACTTTGGCCGATGAAGGATGATGAAGGAGATTGAGAATTGTGCAGACGAATTGTATGTAGATTCTATAAATTGGATAAGAATCAGTTAAATGGTTTATATTGTAGTATGGCTTTGCTTTAATTTAGTTCATTCATCTATCTAACGCTTAACTCAGCACGTTTAAATGAGTTATAGGCGAATTTTATTTTGTCTAGAATAATTCTGTTTTAGCTTGAAAAAATAAAATTTAATATAGCTGATTGACTTTTGAATAAAATTACAAATTTAAGGGTGTATTCTTTTGGAATTTGTTTTCTATTTTCTTATAGCTTGAACTTTTAAAAATCTGTATACAAAATTTCCTTACAAAATTCTAAGAAATAATAAAATTATGGTCATTTTTGGTAACAGGCTAATGGAGCTCTGTTTTAATAAGCCGATTGAGATCAAATTTTGTTATAATATTAAGAAATCATGTAATTTTAGGCTGAGTTTCCATTTTAATTTTTATTTATTTAAAAAATTCAAAATTCAAGCATAAAATAATAAAAATACATTTTTTTTAGATTTTATTGAATTTTTAAAACAAAAAAAAGGTTTTTAAAGTACTGATTAAAATTATGTGGATTCTGGATAAGAATTAAATTATTTTCTTTTTTAATTTTTGTTGGATGCTTAACTTGGTTCACTAATATTTTCTAATTCAATTTTTATTATAACATTCTTAAAACATCAATAAACATTTTAATAAATATTTTAATAAATAATAAATAAATAAAATTTTATTAAATATTGAACCCCAAAATATTTTTTTTCTTTACCGATTTTTAAGATTTTTCTTCCTTTTTTTTTTGCATTTTTACGGATTTTGAGAATATTCCATTAAGAGTTTGCATTCAATTTTATTAGTCAAAAAATTTTTAATTATTTCCATAGAGTTAATAAAAAAATGAAATTTAAAATTTGTGATTTTTCTGCTAGATTTTTTTGCGAAAAATTATTTTATTTTTTTATTTTCTTATTAAAATTGCAAAGAAAGCTAATTGCTCATTTTGGAAATTCCCTAAAAAAAAAGTTTATAAATTTTGTGCACTATTTTATACTGCCTTTATTTTCTTTACAAACTGTTTAATGTTAATAATGTGCTAAATGCGATTTAGCCATTGAGTTCCTACTTGTATTTGTGTATTGTACTTTTTGCAATGCACCAACGCTAAATTTATTGAGGGGGGGGTGGGGGATTTGGAATTGGGTTTTAATCGAGCCCAATGGATGCCCCATGCCAGTGGCAGCGCCAAAAGGCAAAGCAATTTGAATGCGCATTGAATTTCATTTGCAATAGACCGTGACGTTTAGACTGAGAGACAGCAGTTTGTGGAACGCCAGTTTAATTGTGCATCATCAATAGGTAAGAATGAGCATAGGAGGCCCATCCATCCACTATCCACGTAGCTTGATTTTTTTTTATTTTTTTTTCTAGCTTAGTTTGTTCCAACTTTGGCCGGATTTTGATTGTCTAATGCAGACGAGGCATTTAACTGGCATTGTTGGGCTTGGTCTCTCATGGTGCTGACCCTGATGTCTGTCTGACCTCTCTCTCTTTCTCTTTCTCTCTCTCTCTCTCTCTCTGGTTGAGTGAATGATTTGTATTGTGACGCGCTTGGCTGACTGAATGATAATAATTGATGCCAAAATAGGAATTGACGCTCTTTCTCTCTCCCCTCGCCAATTGGCTAGTTAAACTCAGTCAGTTGGGCTTGGCTATATAAAGCCTGTCCGACTATTTAATACCCTTAACAAAAATGCAGCTCTTTGAATTTTCAGTTCAAGTGCAACTATTTCTATTTGGTTTTTTTTTATATGGGAACACCCTAACTGTGGTAACCTTGGTTCGTTCCACCATGCAACTGACACATAAACATTTGCTTGGGGATCAACTTAAGTGAGCAATTCGCAATTGCTTTTTAACCCATCACACACACACACACACACACACTCGTTTGTGTGTGTAGCAAAGAAAACAACTGTTAATTCAGGTTGGTGTCTCCCCGGAGATGTTGCATTGGTAGCGTTTATGAGCAGCGCGCGCCACTTTAAAGACACTTTGGAGATTTGTACATGCAAATCCAACCAGGACTTTAGTACAAGAAGCAGCAGCAGCAGCAGCAGCAGCAGCTTCTGTTGCTTTGGCTCATTTGTTTTGATGGCCGTCTGAAAGCCGTTTTCCAATTGCCATTGAGCACATACAAACATACATACATACATATATGTTTATATTGTCTATGAATCAATTAAGAAAATTGAGTGGCACAAAGTAATCCCAAAAGATACATACGTGAAATTCTCCCTGAACATGAAACTTCCAAATTAAATGAAGAAAGTAAATTTAAGGATTTCCTTGAGAACAAGAATATTAGGAATATAAAAATAAATATATTTTTTTTTTCATTGGTTAGAATTAATTGGTAATAATTAAAGTTTAAATTTGAAACTATTAAGTACAGGAAAAATAGGAAAATAGTTTTGGCATTAAAATTCAACTTGTCATTTTACTTGAAAATAGCTTACAATTTTCACAAATTATTAAAACATATTCAACATTGCCACAAGCCCATTTCGAGAACAACTAACGAGACGTGTACGGGCGCAAATCAACCGCAGAACCCAAAAACTTCCAAGGGAAATGTCCCCAGCAATCAAAGCAAAATGAACAGCATAATTGATGAGCCAAAAACTTTATAATAAGCTTCAAAACACACACACACACACACACCTTTACCTACAATAAAATGAGGGTAGTATAAATTCCAGTTAGGATTTTGAGTTTTGGACACACACACACACTCACATATATACATATATGTTTTTTAATGGAGAGAAAATGCCGGCGCACATTTTTGGGGAAACCACCAAACAAACTTTTGTTGATGTCACGAATAAATTGGCACAGACACCTGTTACCAAAAAAAAAACAAACAACAAAAAAAATATATAGAGCACTATTTGAATATCATCGAGTTTGATTTTCGAGGGAATTATCCTTGAATCAATTTAGTTAATTTTTCACTTACCCACAAAAAGTTTGAAATGCACTCAGTGATTTTTAAAAACATTTTATTTTTTGGTTTGTTTTTGCTTGGATTTCTTTCTTTTTTAATTTATAAACAGCTGTTAACTTTAAATTGTTATTAATTATATTTATTTTCTTGCACATTTTGTTTTTTTTGTAAACACTTGAAAAAAATTGTCGTTGGCAAAACAAAAAAAAAAAACAACAAAACAGAAAATGTTTTTTTTTTATTTTTTTTTTATTTTGTTTTAATATTTCTTTGGCGCGTACACGAGGCCAAAATTACAAAATAATAAATAAACCGAAACAGTTTCAATTCAAATAAATACATTTTTCAACTTGTACGGAAAAGTACTTTTAGGCATGTACTTCCGCTTCGAACGTCGCGATTCGAATGAACCAACAATTGCTTACCAATTTATAATGAAAACTTTTTGCGGGCTAAAATGAAAAATCCACGACGACGACAACGCCGACGACTGCACGATGACAATGACGACAAAATCACGTTTACCAACCCCCCAACAAACACACACACACACACAGTGAAAGAGTTTGCGTTCGGCTCGGCACGAGGCAAGGCGACTGCGTGCCTGGGTTGCCATCGCCTCTGCTTGGGCCATGGAAGAGCCTGGCCGCCCCTTGCCACACTGGATGAGGCTTCTGTGTGTGTGTTTGTGCCTCCGCCTCCAAATCAGGTTCGGGTTTCAAGTCACTGTCACGAGCCGAGCCTCGTGCCGGCGGGGAAATGACGCCGGCAGCGCCGCTAGCTGCACTGTCCGCCGTGGACTGAGCTGGACTGGACTGGAATGGAATGGGCTGGATGTTGACGCTGGAGCGTAAAAGTATGGAAATCCATCATTTTTGAAATTTTTCTCTTTTCTTTTTAGCATATTTTTGCGTGTGGCCAACACAGACAAATCAGAGGGACATGGCCAAACAGCACAGACGACATAAATCTCTGGTCTAGCACGGGCTGAGCACGTGTAAATTTTTTGGCAACTGACCACGACGACGATATCGTTTACGTTTTCAAGTGTCAAAGCCACTGCGAAAAAATAAAAAAACACAGAGATAAAATAATGTAGACGAGAGCTTAGCCAAAAAGCGGCTTTTGGTCAGACAATCAAAGTAAAATGTTCAAATAATTTAATGTGTCTCTGCGGTTCATTTCTGCCACCGGAAGTTGGTCAAGCCATCAGGTCCGAAATGTGATCTGCTTTGAGTTCACACCTTAACCCACCACCAACAACAGTGACAACAACCCCCGAACCAGAACCCAGCACAGAAGGCGATCCCAATCCCAATCCCAGCCGACGACCCACTTGACACGTCTCAATGCACTCTGAACTCGCGTATTATCAACGGCTCTGTTCGCTGCGTAAAGTTCAAATCAGAAACAAAAAAAAAATAAACAAAATAAATAAATAGGCAAAAGACCCAAAGAGTCATTGAAACCGACTAAAAGCGAACAAAGCGGAAGTTGAGCGCCTCTTTTTGTAAATTGCCCTTTTTTTTTTTGAATTACCAAAAATAAAATAAATACAAAATTTATAAAAACAAAAAAATGCTGTTGAAAATAAAAATATTTAAAAAATATTAGAGAAAAAGTTTTAGCTAAATGTTTGAGCAAATTAATTGAAAATGAATTAAACAAAAATTTTAAAGAATTATTTTTGTGTGCTGAATAAAATTATTAAAATTTTGTGACTATTTGTTTGAAGTATATTTGAGTAAACTGAAAAAAAATTTCGAAAATGAGAAAGGTTTTAATTTGACGATTGACAGTATTTACCTTATTTTATTTTAAATTATTAGGCTTTGTTTATTTTGGTTCCTGAGCTCAGTAAAAATACTTGAAAAATTCTACAAAATTAAAAAATAAAAACCAAATGATTTCTGGTTTTAAATTTTAAAATAAAATACTCAATTTGGGCTTTAATTTTTTTTTTTCTGACATGGAAATGGTTTATTTAGATAAGCAAATTTTTCTCAAATACATTGAAAGGAAATATATAGGTACAAAAAAAAGAAAAGGGTTAAATGAAGGGATTGTTGAAGCGACTGATTCTCGGCAGCTTTCATAGTTGGCTTATTTTTTATTATGTACCTAGATATATATTTTTGGGGATGGTTGTGAATACGCAGATTGGTTTACTTTAGTTAGATTTGGCAAACTTTTTATTTAGTTGACCAAAGTGCTGGTCCGGTCTACCTTCTACAATATATACATGTATTCCATTGAATTGCTATCATCTCATTCTTCTTCTTCTACTTCTATTTGTTTACTTTTATTTCATTTCACATTGTTGGTGTTTTTTCTTTCTGTTTCGTACGTTTCGTTGATTTGCTTTTCGCTCCCAAACAAATGTCATTTCGTATAAATTTGTATTTGTTGTTGGATATTTCGTTCCGCCGTCGTCGTCATACTCAATAACCCAAACATAATCATAAATACTTGTACAATGCTAAAGCCAAAGCCAAAACCAGGGCAGAGGAGACTGTTTGGACAGAGTACGCTAGAATGCACAAAAACAGACAAAACAATAATAAAAACAACAACAACAACAACAAGAAGAATAAAGTCCACTTGTAGCTGTCTATTTGGTCTGACCAATGTAACCATTGCCAAGGGCCAACGCCAACGCAGATGCGAACTTCGCTTCTTCCCTTTTCCACCTGTTTGCTCTCTGTTCATTCATTCATTGGTATCGTTGACTGGGCCCGGACTCCACAGTGAAAAAGAGGCGAAATTGAGGCATTTTTACCTTTATATGGACGGGGAGGACAGACGAAATCAATGGATATACGGCCGTAAAAAGTGTCTCCATCTGTGTATCTGTCTGGTGTGTGGCTAACAAAAATGCCATTGGAATGCAAGTGCCACTGAAACCGAAACTGAGACTCTTCCTTCCCCTCCCCCTTCGTCCCGATTTATCTCCTTTTCCCCGTATGTGTGTGAGTGATCGAATAAAAAACTCCAAAACAGACACAAAAAAAAAGAAAATACAAACAACCTGGCCAATGTATTTATACGCTGGCCTGTTCACGGGTCACCTCAGTTGAAAGCCAACTCTCTGGCTACACAATTCTACCTCTCAATCTGATTCTGATTCTGATTCTGAATCTGAATGTGAATCTGGCGTGCATTGCTCCGTTTAATTCGTTTCATTACAGTTCACTGAATATTTGGGTTCCCATATAACAATTGCTTATCACAATGAATTCAATGCTTCTTGCTGACCCAGAAGGTAGGTAATACCTACATACTACAATAGATGGATTCCTTCATTAAAACTCTGTCAAGTGTACAAACAATGGTTCATAGAATATTTCTCAATCTGATCCACAATAAAATTACCACCCGATAACCTTTACTGAATTTAATTGATTAACTAAAGAGTTATTAATTTCGATTTTTTTTTTGGAATGTCTTTTGAATATTAATAACCATTTTTTTAAGTAAGTTAGAATTTGTTTTATTGATCACCACAGAATCATTTGTGAATTACATTTAGGTTCCTAATTCCGTTTTTGAGTTTTCTTCTCTAGCAGTTTCAATTTTTAAAAATAAACAATATTAAAGAATACAATAAAAAATACACAGACTCAAAAAAAAAGAAGTGTCGTGACCCAGAAGACAGACCCGATTTTTCTAATGTTTTTGGGGTCTCTGAGTCTGAAAATCGCATCGAAATTTTTTTTTGCCTGACCGTTTTCCCGCTACGGCCTCTTCATTCTTTACTTAATTAATTCCCAATGAAAGTCGACCCCGATCGGATACCCATCCTTTCTTATGCTTTTAGGGCCTCTTCATTCTTTACTTAAGGTACTAGTACCATGTAAATAACGACACCTATAGGAGTTTTTTAAAACAAATATTAAAAATAGAAAATAAAATGCAAATGTTTTGAATTTTTTATATGTTATAGCTAACATTTCAAATCATACAAAAAAAATAACTTTGGTTTAGTTCAAGTACCGTTAGTCATTGATTTATGTAATCAAAATTGAAACTACGCCTACAAGCTGCCATAGTCATCCGAATTGAAAAATTGCCGGCAGGTGTTTAGAATATTGTGTGTAAATTTCAGCTCAATTGGATGACTACAGCAGCCTTTAGGCGTACCCCGCCACCCAAACCTTAGTTTCAAGTTTGACTACTTAAATCAAAAACTAAAGGGGGTTATATTAAACTTCAGCTATTTTTTTGTATGGCTTGAGATATTAGCAATAACATAAAAAAAATTCAAAATGATTCCATTTTATTTTCTATTTTTAAAATTTGTTTCAAAAAACTTCTGCATGCCCTGTTATTCACATGGTACTAGTACCTTAATTAATTATCGGGAAAACGAGCAAGTAAAAAAAATTGTTATTACGATTTTCGGATTCAGGAACCCCGAAAGCATTAAAAGGATGGATATCCGATCGGGGTCGACTTCTTTTGGATAATTAATTTTCGAGAACCCAAAAACATTAGAAAAAGTGGGCCTGTCTTCTGGGTCATGACACATCTTTTTTTTGGGTGTCTGTGTTATTAATTGTTAAACATTACAAAAAATATAATAATTTTAAAACTAATATTAATAAAGAGCACCAACAAGTTGAATTGTTTTGAATATAAATTTAGATTTTCCAATTGTTTTAATTAGATTTATTTTATAATACCAGAATTTCAAATGCGTTTCAAAATTTTTACTAAAAAATGAATACTTATTTAGTTAAAAATTCTCTCTTTCTTAATGGGGAAACTATTAATTTTTTATGAAGAAAGTTTTAGATCTGCATTCGTTTTTTACTACAATAGTTTTCAAATATGTTTTCTTTCTTTGGTTTTTATTTCAATGTTGCATTATCTCTTATGATGTCAAACTAAATTAAATAAGGTTAACTTTCCATCTTCATTGCCATGCACATAAGTGGTTAGTTGGTTGTTGGTTGTTTGGTTGCTTGGTTCTCTGACTATGGCTTACATAACATACATCTAATTAAGTTTAGAACTTGGGCAAAAACTCACTTGAACTCTGTTCTTTTGTAAACTGCAATGCAGGCTGCGTGATGGCAATGGCAATCCTTTAATTTTATTGGAATGATGGGCTGCACATGCTCAAAAAGTTTGTTGTTGTTGTTTTTATTATATGACAATCAATAAATTAAACTTAATTGATGTTAAAAACAAAGTGCAAGGAAGTTCAATTTCCTGCGTCAAAATGAAAAGAAACACGAATCTAACAAGATGCCTTTGCCCCGGCATTAGAAGGGATGAGGAGAGGAGGGCAGGGGAGGGGATTCTGACTAAAAAACTTTTACTTGGGGAGTCGAGAAAAAGTTTTTCCATTGACCCATAGCTGTTAGGTCAAGAACAGAAAGTTTTGTTTTTCTTCCCCCGCCCCCCGCCATCCTCGGCTGCCTTTTGCTTTTGATGGTTGGTTTTGTAAAACATTTTACCACTGCCGGCTTCCCTTTCGGCCTGGCCTGGCCTGGCCAAAATGTAAAACAACTTTTGTATTATAATAACAGAAGCAACGGAATAAAAAAAAAAAAAAAAACATCATCAACGAAGAAAATATTCATTTTTTGAGCAAGGGAAAGATGAACACGGAGGTCAACACCGACAAGAATTGGGCCCCAATTCTGGGAGTGAGCCTATGAGCCGACCGTTTTTTGGCTTTGGCTACAGGTGGATAGGATACTTTTTGTGCTTGCTGGGTATGAGTAGTCTTAGGGTTTAAGCAAGGTGCTTTTTGCGGCTAAAAAAGGGCCAACAAAAAGTTGCTACTTTCGGCACTTTGTCTGGCTATTTGGACACATTCCGGAGTAACCAGTGCCTTGGTTGTTGTTTCTGTTCCTGTCTGGGCATGTTTATAAAAGTTTTTCCTTATTCTTTTCCCAAACCGGATATTGGTCGTCGTCGTCGTCAAGTAAAAATAAGCACGTGCCATCTCCAACCAACAGTTTTAGAATTTCCAAAGCATTTTAATATAGTTTATTATTATCTGAAACTTGAAATATCTTTATTTTGATCAGATTGAATTTGTAGTGGTATAAATTTTAAATTCAATTATTATTATATTTACATTCTCTTTCTCTCTACTAGATTTAATATTTTTCGGTAGATTTAGGCAACCAGTTTGACAGCCTTTCATCATTTTTCGTTAGATGTTTCACTGTGGCAAAAGTGACATGTGAGCCGCCAAATCTGAATTCGAGTGGAGCTGGAGTGGCCCCCAAATGTGAAATGTAGCCGGCTGCGTCAGTCAAGGTTGGCTTGTGTTAGATTGGAGGTTTTGGAATGTGTTTCAGGGTGTTGGCATTTTTGGCTAACCGCGCGTGTTATGCGAACACTTTAAACGCTTTTACCCACTAAGCCAGCGAAAAGGAGACGCCACCGAGACCAAAAATCAACCAGTCAGTCTCTCTACATTTTTTGTTGTTGTTTTTATAATACACGTGTAAATCAACTGTATTGCTGTCATTGCAATTTGGAGCCAAATTTATTCAGGTTTGGTATACATATCATCATTTATAAAGGTATTTAAAGATATTTCCGTTTTCTGCTTTATTAAAATTAATTGAGTTTGGATGAAAATAAATAAAAAAAAAATAAAATCCAAATCTTTGTAAATCTTCAACCTTCATCGAAGAGAATATTCATATTATTCCAATAAATTGTCTCTTATTTGTTCTTGGTGAAATTTTAATTCATTTTCTTATCGAAAAAAAAATGCAACTTTATTGATAAAATTACTAATGCATTCCTGTACTTATTTATCGGCAAGTTTATCAAAAATCAAGATTGAGTAGTAGCCCTTGTCATAGCAACTTTTTCATTTTGACATTTGTCATTTTGGTGTAAGGAAAAATAGTTTTACTTTGTCATTCAAGTTCTAGATTTCTCATAAGAAAACGAAATTCTGAAAAATGTCTGAACATATTTACTCGTTGATGCCGGAAGCTGTTGTACCATCTGATATCGTAAGGATGGAAGTCAACAGACAGAATATTGAAAACCATTTCCAGAACATGAACCGAATGGTAATCACCAGCAGTGGCAATAATACACTCATGGACGAACGTTCCATTTTTATTGGGAACGTGAGTCCCCGAACTACTGCCGAGGGATTGAAGCAACTATTTTCGACCTGTGGTTCCGTCCGACGCGCCTCGATGCCCTATAACCGTGAGACCGGGAAGCCCAAGGGCTACGCCTTTTTGGAATTCGAGTACCAGGCCTCGGTGGGTGTGGCCCTATTTCTGAATGGCACCATTATAGATGGCCGTGCTCTGCGCATATTGCCCAAGCGTATCAATGTGCCGGGCATTACTCGTCGCAACGATAATCAAAGCTCCGAAGGATATTCTGGTGCTCCCGGGAATTATCAGCGCGGTGGCTGGCGCATTGGAAATGTCTCCATGGCTGAGGATCAAAACTATCCCAGCCAGATTGGTCCTTCTTTGGCAGGACGCAACCGCAGCGCATCTCATCGCTTTATGCCATATTAGAAATGCATTTTTGAATGCACACACACACACACACAATACAATAAACAATCAATACTTTTCTTCATATATTTTTTTTTAACAATTAAGCACAATTAGTAATTATTGTTGCATTTGATATAAAAACACTTTTAAATTCTGTACAGCAAATGTAATTAAAAATTTATATGTGAACTACAAAAAATAGAATCACACACAAATGCTTAATTGCTGATTTTTTACTCTCATGAAAATGGTTAAAAATTAATTACACTAATTTACAGAATTTTGAAGACTATTTTCCCCATATTGAAAATTTACTGATTAAATGATTTTTAATGTTTTTGAAAAATATTGCAGAAACTTTCTTTTATTTATTTTATTTCCGATTTTTAATGGTTTTGGAAAATATTATATACTTCCGATTTTGTTTGTAATTAGAATACTCTAAATGTCTAAATACTATTTTAAAAAAATTCTAAGTTCTTGTCTATAATTAACCAAAAATAATTATTTTAATTTTTTTTAAAGAAAATAAGTGTTAATATGGCAATATCTATGGATTTTTTAACTAGTTGTGTATAGTCCCTAAAATTGGTTTTTAGAAAATTCAATCCGTTATTATTAGGTACTTAATTATTATAAGCTTTATTTTTGTTATCATGATTTGGGTTTTAATGAGCCAATATCTTTGACTCTATTTCATAATAACTGAAAAGTGGCTAGCCATCAAAAATCGATCAAGTAAAATGTAAAAACTTATTCCATAAATGAGTTACCATTAAGGTTATCGCTGCCCAAGTCAATTACTTCATAAAGCTATAAACCATTTTGGCCACAAACAACCAACCACACAGTGAGGAAAAACTACAACGAAATAAAAGCAATTTTCACAAGCCATTGAATGAACGGTCTGTCTATCCTTTTAGTCCTCTTGGTGGCTGCTGCTTTGGATCGGCTCCATTGGCCATGGACGACGAGCAGTCCTAATCGTTTGAACAACTAAAGGTAAAGAGTGGAAAATAGTAAGGTAGGACAAGCTGCTAAATGCCGGAAACTTCGATTAATGTTTATATAGACGCGCACAAAAAAAAATAATACAAATAAGGCAAGACAACAAAATAAATAAGTAGAAGCGCAAAAGGCAATGATGAAATAATATTATTGCTGCCACATTGAAGCAAAAAGAAATTAAAGTTACATAAAATGGCCAAAATTAAGCCACGATGACAAGCAAAAAAAAAACAAAAAGAACACACAGAAAGTGAAAGAATTTCCCGGCTTAAACTCTTGCCTCATTTCACTGGCCACTTCAGACTGTTTGAGCATAAATATCTAATATTTATTTTCTCAGCCTTCGCTTGCTTGATTTTTAACATTTTTTCGCTGGTAAACATTTGAGAGCAAAAATGCAGATATATTTTTTTGTGCACAGCGCATAATCATAATCCCAACTTAAGTTGTGGAAGGAAGAGAATATTGTATACTTGGATTGCTTGGATGTGCTCAAATCTGGAGGTCAAAGCATAACCAAAGCTGGAGTATTAGAGCATCTAGCAAAGAGCCAAAGAGCGACGCTTAATTAATTTAATGCATTTTTATGGCAAGCAAAGAGAATGCGCTAGAACGCGGTGGACGAGCCACAAAATTAATTATGATTGGACTTTGGTAAAGTTTAAGGAACATTTTGCGGCCGCCGCAGACTGACTAATGGCTGCCCAGCGGGCTAAGAAGGTTGCTGCTGCTGCTGCTGCTGCTGCTGCACGTGGAAATTTACGGACAGACGCATTGTTAGAGCATTGAACGTGGTTTTTAATTTGCCTTATCTGAGCGGATGATGTTGCTTTTCTTTGTTGTTATTGCTATTACTGTTGGCTAGCAAAGTCAAGTAAATTATTTTCGTCAGGTTAATTGGAATTTTACCCAAAGATATTCAGTTTCTTGCAGGCAAAAACACACGCAAAAAAAAGAAGAAAAACTCTAAAATAAATGGTGACATTCGAATATCCTAACGAAAGGGAAAAACATGCATAAAACATTCCTTAAAGTTAGCAAATAAATTAAATTCAAATAGGGTGAATAAAAAAATTAAATTCTAAAAACATTTCATAAAAATATCTCATTAATTTTAATTTTAATATACAATAAATTAATATTGTAGGAATATAAAAAAATTTTTAAATTTACTATTTATTTATTTAATTTAATTTAATTTAATATATATTTAATTTAATTTACTTAACGATTATTAAACTGTTCAATTTTATTTAATTTCTACTTGTGTCTGATCTAAAATTGAAAATGTGACATACTTGAGCACAAAATGAAAATATCCTAGAACTTAACTAATACAGGGTACTAAAATAAAAAAAACAAGAGTCCCTGCGTGATTTTGTGCGCTTTTTTCCACCACAAGAGGGAAATAAAAAAATATATATATAAGAAAAACATAAGAATAAGACAATTTACTTGTATATTCCTCCCCACCACCCCGAGGGACTGACGAGACAGTGGACGAGCAACCGAACCCCGCTAATTGTCACGAAAATGCTTTTTATATACCAATTTTTCAAAGCATACTTTTTTGGGTAGCTTCAGATTTCTGTTGTTGGTTTTGTTGTTTTCTTTATTATTATTATTGTGTACAATATAGGTACTCACTTATTTTATTTTTCAACCTTTAATACATAAGAACCCATAATTTGAAAAGTTTTTCTTATGTTCTTTTATTTTTTTTGTTTGCTTTTTGGGTCAAAGGTTCTAGTACTTGTCATAATTTGCATATTAATGATGTGATCAGCGAAGGTTCCGAGAGCAGCAGGACAAGGGGGAGGAATGTCCTGCCACTTCAGGTGTTAGGCAGTGAGTTACTCAATAAATGGCATACAAATTCATAATTAATATTCATGCATTTTGCTCTAGGGCACTAAGTCGAATCTGAAAGCTGTTGAAATCTTTTCAGAATTTGTTCAAAAAATATTTTCACTGGCTGAGGGTTAAATTATTCTGCCTTCTGGCACTTTTAAGCTTTTAAGTAATCTTATAAGTTTATTTCGTCAATCTCTTCAAGTTTTTAATTAACTTTCATGGCCTCACACACACACACACACACACACACACTTACTCTTACATAATAAATACAATTGATTTATGCCTAATTAAAAGGCAAATAAGCCAACTTTATGGCCCTTGGCCCAGTTTAATTTATCCCCATAATATGAATCCGAAAATGCAAATTATTAACTGTAAGTAGGTACAAATTACCCAAACCAAAATATAAAATATAATTTTCAACTGAATCTTCCAATGCACTCAAATATGAAAAGACATACTCGTACACTTTGCAAATTGATGCATAATTAATAATAATCACAACGGAAAATCTGAATTCCATTGCTATTCATTTAAGATTTTACATTCCGTTTCATCAACTTGAATAACAAGAGTTTTTTTTAGTCGAATTTTGTTCGACATTTAAATACCCTGAATTATGGCACCATCTATTGGATAAAATTGAGAACTAGTAGGTATTAGTTTTTGTTAAATTATTACTAAATCGAGACACACCAAGAATTATAAAGTCCATTTTTAAGTATTTAAAATATATTTCTAAATGAAAGAATGAATGGCTTAAACAACTTTCAGTTCATGTATTTGCATTTTACATTAAAATATACATACAACCATAATTTATTGTTGGTACAAAAAATTGACTTTGAACCTAAACTCCAAAGCAGTTGAAAAGGAACAACTTTGGTAGAAATTTGAGCAGGGACAGTTTCTGCAATTATTTGTATGAATACATCACCACAGTCGTCCAGCGCTCGTCTGGCCTACATCATACATAGGACAGTCATTTCGCCAACTTCCGTTGAGTTCTTCCGGTTTTTCATCGCTTTTTTTTTTGGTGTAGAAAAGGAAATATATGAAAATGGCATGGCTCGAGAGACAGTTAATTCAGTTGAAAAACTGTGTTGATTGTTCAAGGCAATATACATACATACATCGGATTGTGGGAGGGAAACCCTTGACGCCTTTTGCATGTTGCCATAGAGGTGTTAACACTGCCAACATGAGTTTCAACAACATGCAGCACTTTGATGACAATAAAAAAATTGGCCATGGTCAGAGTTGGTCCAGAGATTTTCGCATATTTATACAGGTGCGTTGAGCCCGTTCGGTTAGTGGATGACCGACCGACCGACCGACTGACCAAATCACCTCACTACACCTCCTGGCTCAGCCCAGACCAGCCCAGTCCGAGAATACCAATAGACCAACTCTCATCAAGCCGCAACAGCCAGGCAATCAGTCTGTGTCAAAGTAAGTGCAAGGAGTACGTGCTCAGTCCTTGATATTTGTTGACACAAGACGGTGATGGACGGTGGAAAGGATGCTTTCATTGCATTGGTATTGGAAACAAAACTGAAAACTGAACTGAACTGAACGATGTGTAACAATTTTCCAATGGATTAAAGTTGTCTCACAGACGTATTGATGCATGCTTGGCAGCGTCCAGAAGTAATAACAAACAACTACAGGGACTACAAAAAAAAAACAAAGAACCAGATATGAATTCAAACGCATTGAAATAAAATAAATTTAAATCTAAAGGGACAACCAAAATCAAATTAATTAATTAATTCAGCCTTAAATACGCCTTCATTGGCCAAAGCCCATCACGATTAATTCTCTTATTACGTGTCTTGTGTGCCAGAAACTAAAGGCCTCCTGATGATGTGCAATCCGTTGCAGTCGTCCTCCTAATGCTAATTCGTTTATGTAAACATTTCATTGTACATAGTGCATAAAACAGAAGATATTCAGTCGTCTACGTGGCTCTTACATTTGTTGCATAACACTGTGAGTTTTCTAAACGTAACCTCTATTTTATATAGATATATTATTAAACCATAAAATCCCCAATTTAAGAAAACGATAGAGAGGTTTTTTCAAGATTGAAGACCATAAAATGCGGCAGTCTTTTAAGAAATTGGGTAATGCAAAATATAATAGTCAATTTAACTGTGCATATTTTGTTGATTTAATTGTATTTATGGCCATAGGAATAATTAGGCATATTCAGAAACAGATTTCAGATTCGGATTTAGCACTCCAATTTACTTCAGAAACAACATTTAGTTTGTCAGATCCAAAGTTGGAAAAAAAAGAGTATGAGAGGTTTTTGAAAAATTCTACCGACTTAAAGAAGGAAGAAAAAATTGTTTTCACATTTTTTTTGAATTCCTCATCCTTAAATCTGGTAGAAATTACATTAACGATTGCTCATATATTCATGGCTTAACCGGCACTATAAATGGAACTCGATAATGCAATAACTCGAAAACTGGAACCAATCTTGACGAACAGATTTTAGATTCAGCACTCCAATTTACATCAGAAATAGCTTTTGGTTTCTCCGATCCAAAACCGTGTTTACTAGTGTAATTGTTATTTTTGATTTTTATTCATTTTGATCAAAAATAACTATTATAATAGTTTACTAAATGAAAGTCATGATCTGATCCAGAAAGTTCGTTATTTTTCGCTGATAGTATATGACTCCCATCACAAGAAAATCCTATTTAAAAAATTTTCTATGGCACCATTTTCGAGATATGCAATTTTAAAGTTTTTGGCAAAAATT